>JAZHYW010021162.1:0-105994 GCA_037355805.1 Ixodes ricinus | reverse complement strand
CGACCAGTTCGCTGATTCAGAGATCCACACGGACGCCAGTAACACCGGACTTGACGCAGTACTAGTTCAAAGGAAGGACGGCGCAGTCCGAGTGATCGGATACGCGAGTCGTACGCTGTCTAAGGCGGATAGAAAACTACTCAACGGCTGAAAAGGAGTGCCTTGCTGTCTTCTGGGCAAAAACAAAGTTTCGCCCATATTTGTATGGAAGTACTTTTCGCGTGGTCGCGGATCACAACACGCTCTGCTGGCTCGCGAATCTGAAAGACCCCTCCGGACGCCTCGCCCCGTGGGGCTTACGACTGCAGGAGTTCGACATGACCGTTGTGTACAAGTCGGGGCCGGAAGCACACTGATGCCGACTGCCTGTCAAGAGCTCCTTTCGAGGCCCGTCCTGCCTGCATCGAAGACGACGACGATGAGTGTTTCCTCGGCGCTTTGGACGTCAGCGACATGGCAGCACTCTAACGAGACGACCCTTAACTGCGAGTGCTCTTCGAGCACTTAGAGGGACAAGCGAGTACGGTACCCCGTGCTTTCTTAGGAAAACTGCATACCCTCTTCATGCAGCAAGGGGTTGTGTACATGAAGAACTTTGTCAACACGAACACAGCATGGCTGTCTGTTATTCCTGTCAGCCATCGAGGCGAAATCTTCCAAGGATGCCATGACGACCCAATGGCTGGAGACCTTGGCTACAGCAGGACGCTCACCTGGATTCGAGAAAAGTACTACTGGCCGATTCTACCAAAGACCGTTCAGCTCTACATTCGATCATGCCACGAGTGTAAGCGACGCAAAAAACCGCCGACGAAGCTGTCAGGACTTCTTCATTCGATTGCTCCCCCATCCGGGCCGTTCCAGCAGATCCGAAGGGCTTTACTTGGCCGTTTCGCGCCGTCAACGTCGGGAAACCGCTGGATAATCGTTGAACTGACTATCGCACTCGGTACGCCGAGACGAATGCCCTTCCATCAGGTACGGCTGTGGAATTCAACAAGTTTTTCATCGAGTCCATTTTCCTCGGCACGCTGCCCCTGAATTCCTCATTACAGACAGTGCATCATTTTTCATGGCCCAGCTGACGGAAGAGATCCTTCGACTAAGTGGCACCTGCCACCCTCGAGCCACTGCGTAGCATCCGCAGACAAATGGACAAACAGAACGGCTAAATAAAACTATCGCCGACATGATCTTCATGTATATCGACGTAGAGCACAAGACCTAAACGAGGTGTTACTCTACGTCACGTTTGCTTACAACACGGCGGTGCAAGAGACGACAGGAGTAACCCCGTTACAGCTGGTGCATGACAGAAAAGTAACAACCACGCTGGACGCAATGCCACTATGCCGGTACTACCTTCGCTGGATCGACGTTCGCTTCATCCCCGGAGACCGTGTGTGGGTTTGGACCCCGATACAACGACGCGGTCTAAGTCAGAAACGCCTGAAGCTCTACTTAGAACCCTTCAAAGTGCTTCGTCGACTCGGAAATCTGAACTACGAGGTGATGCCCGACGGAACACGGACTTCTTCACGCCGACCTCCACGACTGGAAGTCGTCCACGTCGTGCGCCTGAAGCCGTACTACACGCAATAAAACTCTGAACTGTGATCTTGCGTAACGCTTGATAGGATTGTGTTCTGCCAGCTTTCGTATTTTCCCATTTTTGTTTGTCTTGCTCTTTTTTGTTGCCTTTCATGTGGCATCGAGACGATGCCTTTTTAAAGGGGGAGTAATGCCACCTCGCGTCGGCGAGCGAGCGCGTGAGTGGCCGAGTTGTTACCGGACTTGACTTTCGTGCGGTCGCCCAGGGTTCGATTCCTGGGTGCGCCGCATCATTTATTTATTCTTTCAGCTTAGATTTCTGGAAATTTCGAGAACCGTGTTGCTTCTTCTAGGTTAGAATGTTCTACGCCCCAAACCATCTACGCCGATTGTTCCAGAATCCCACGCGTGTGCAAAAGGGGCTCCGCGTGGCAAGCCGGAGTCAGTCTCGCCCCATCGTTCGACTCTGCGGTTACGCCGACTTCGATGCCCGCGACGCTGTGCTGTAAGCTTCTGTTTCCTTTTTATTTTTGAGCACAAGTTCGCCTAATAGGAGGTTTCATTTTTTTCAGTTATTCTTTCTTTCCTCGCCTGTTCATTCATTACAATATCAGCTAGAATATAAGGGCCGCACAACGCGTTATCGTTGGTATATGACCGACCCATCCCAAACGCTAAACACTCCCAAGCTCAGAAATATTACGCCGCAAAGCGGCAAGAGCGCGTGTCTAGCGTCGCCGTATGCCAGCGTGTCTCGCACGTTATGAGAAGCTGAAAGACGCGACGGTCTGCGTATCTGGCCGGAGCTAGAGGACCCTGCATAAATGCACTACTGACGACGCAAGAGGGGGGGGAGGGATTTACAGGCCTCTTCTTCTAGATGGTATATTTCTTTTCAATTTACACGGGAAGTGTGCATCGTAGTCGCTAGTGCAGGCCTCGCAATGTGCCAATGATCTTAAATTTCAGGCGGCACTCATTGGCCTCGCTGACATCTTTAAACATGTTCAGTGGCACGCATCACACGTCGCGTGGCTAATATCTGCCGTTAAAAAGCAGCATTTTTTTTCAGTACTCACCCTGAACTTCCCATGTCTTTGTAGTTGTTGCCATTGGAAAAGTCGTACTTGCAATTTTACTTGTCGTCGCTATTTTTCTCGTACTTTTGGTCATATTTGTTGTCATTTTCGGCATCATACTTTCTGTCGTATGCGGTGTCCTACCGGACGCCGTACTTTTCGTTGTTTTTGATTTTGATAACATTGCTGTCGCAGTTGTCCCGGTAGCTGGGCTGGGTGGTGCCTTCGACAACACGGAAGATCCACCAAGGGAGTCAGTCGGATGCGTGGTGTCCAAATCCTCTGTGACTTGAATACAAGAGGAAGAGACGTTAGCAAAAGCAATAGAAACCCGCCGCAGTTGCACACGCATTGACTGACTCTAACCTGGGTGAGAAACCCGAATAAGATATGCACCAAAATAATCCGCTTATCTCTTTTGGAATACCTCGTTTGTTTGTTTTTTATAAAAATAAATAATCGCCTGTAACACATGGAGAAACCGGGTTTCCAAAGTACGGACAAATACGGAATATATTCATGACATTTTGGAATGTTTAAAAATGCATTTCATATAAACTTCTTTTGATACAAGCGCCAATTCACCTCTACATGCTGAACATGTTTGACAAAATACAGTATAATTATATCATAGCTACTTGCGGGGGTTTTACATTTGATCTTGCAATTAATATTTAAGACGTCTCGCAGAAATGTGGTTATGCACTAGTCTACTCTTCAGCAATATAAAGCTCCGCGTACCATCTCTAGAAACCAGCAAGTGCGACTTCGTAGCTTGAAAATACCCCCAACAATCACGTACAATACGCCTGAACACAAAAAAATGTGAACCATCAAGAATATAGATTGCTGAGCAAATAATAAAACAATCACTTTTGCCTGCGAAAAAAAAAAAAACGGGGCAGAAATGCATTCGCGCGGGTTCTCTTTTTGTTCTCATGTATGTTTTTTTCAAAATCAAATTCAAGACATTATTTTCTCTCAGATACACTGGAATAGTGTCTGAGTCTAACGAGAAATTCGCTCAGGCACTTGATGTAGTCTGGGAGTTTCTTATATGGGTAGCAGCAACAAAAACAGGAATAGAAACAAGAAGATTGATTTTCTCGGAAATAATGCAAATATACAAGGAGACGGATTTTGAAATAAAAAAATAGTAAAACATTTCTGCAGAAACATATTCAACCATCACTACAAAACATCGATGAAGAACATTAAACTGTTTAGATAAAGTCTGAGGGCAAATCGGCTCTTAAAAGAAAATGTAAAATTGACTCTTAATAAAAAAAATTGTGTATTTAGAGCTTTGGGTTTTTTGTGAGGAGGTGACTGTAAAAAGAATTTGTGCAGTGTCGAAGAGCCAGCCATGTTTCGCGGCGACGAATATTGATGATGATATTGTTTTTAGATATTTTGGAATTCGAGTATGCACTAATATATAAATGTTGTAGAAGAAAAATGAGTGAAACAGTGGTCGGATATAATTGAGGATCTAGATGTGAAATGGGTCGTTAAAGGGCTGATGATAACAAAAGTATTAATATACAAGCATATTTTTATGATTGACAATTTATGAGTGGACGAATGACTTAAAGAAGAGACAAACTTGTGCCAGAACCACAATAAAAAAACTAGCCTCACAAGCGTGAATGGTAGCGTGCCAGCAAGGGCGAGCTCTGGGACGAGACTGTCTCCGTACGGCGCGGAATTGCTTCGTTTCAACCTTGCCTTTGACACTAGAACATGCGGCCTCGATACTTTTTAAATGATGAACTCTGAACAGGAACATGCTAAATGGTTGTTTGACATTCTCGGACTTTTCACTTATATAAAAGAAAGAAAAAGCGACATGTGGTGTCGGTATTGAAACCTCGGCCATCTGCATTTCAGCCAAGCGCACTGCTTACTTTGCAAGCTGCGAACGCGCCATTACTACCCTTTAAAGCGTTGCCATAATGCAACACAAAAAAATGTAATTTTAGACGATATCTGCCACACAGTTTTATCCACAGTTTTATCGAGTATAGAACGGCTTCAGTCGAAAAACGTGAACCGCATCAGGTCATTGTCGTCGTGATGATGTTTGCATTCCGTCGTGCACCACTATGTAGTCGAGCTCGTGGAGGCGACGAAGTGTATTGCACTGTTTGAAGTACAGTTTAAACAGTTTCTCATTGAGGGCGTGGCGACGAATGGACGGCGATTGGCTTTTGTCAGCGGATGTTGGGGTAAATTTCAGAAATGGTAAGCAACAAGAATAACGCTGTCGGTTGAGTTAACGCAATATTGGATAATATCTGCTGGGCTAAGACGGCTTATTGCTCCCCTGTATCCCAACAATCAATGAGGATGAAGGGAACAAATCTCGGTTCAGGGTTGTGATGCCTAGGCGTCTACGGAGGCGGATAATTGATGTCTCTACGATTTGGCTCTGGCTGGTGATGGCAGCGGCAGCAAGACTTTACAAAAGTTATGACGCTGCGCGACCTCGCCGGGGTTGGGGCAGGACACACTCTGAATCGCCCGTAGCTGCCCAGCCTGTCAGAACGCGAAGCCCAAAGCTGCGAAAGCCCCCGGGTCTTATGCAGCCTGTGGTGAGTCACTTCCCGTGGGTGATGGTCGCTAGTTGACATCATCGGCCCACTGCCAAGGAGCCCCCGTGGGAGCCCATATCTATTGGTAATATTCGATAATTTATCGAAATGGCTGGAGTTACACCCACTGAGGTAGGTGGTCTCGAAGCGCGTCTGGGACAAGTAAGAAACATCCCTGCGCTTCAGAACACCTACATTTCTCATTAGCGATAATGCTAGTTTTTTATACCAGGAGACTGATCACGGACTCCTGCTTGGCACTGAACCTAAAGCACAATAGGACGACACCTTATCACCGTCAGGCTAATATCACAGATCGAGTAAATTGAAACTTGAAGTGCACGCTGATTGCTCAATGAGAGAGACACAGACACTAGGAAAAACACATTGCCGAGATGGGTTTTGCAATCCGGACTACCGTGAACAAATGAACTAGGTTAACACCTGCGCTTCTGGACTTGTGTAAGGAGTTAGCGTCTCCGCTGGAGAACAAGTTACAAAATAACCAAAGTCCAACAAAACGCTCACTCTCTAAGTAAGCAATGAGTTTGAAGCATCTGCTGCCAAGTGCGTTGCACGACGCAAGATATGATCTTTATGCCGCAATAATTAAACAGGACGCGCAGTACAATAAGCCATCGTCAACTGGAATGCAATGTCGGGATATGGTCGTCAGGAGACCCCATGCATTGAGCAATGCAGCGAGTGGTTTCGCAGCCTCACTTTCTCCGACGTGGGAAGAACCCTACGTGGTCGAATCACGACTGTCAAGTCTAACCTATGGACAGCTTCTGCCAAATATGAGCGAGGAGTCTGGCCTGGTCCACAGCATTAATCTGAAAAAGTACGATCTTCGTGATATGAACAACGATCGAACGAGAAAATACCTGACAAAACGAGTAATCCTCCGTTCCGCTTGACGGTCGCGCGCGTCCGACGACGCGGCCTAAGCGCGGTATCAGAACAGTGCGCGAACCTGTCGGTGAGAGATAAAAGGGGCTCGGTCGGTGCGGCGCCATTATCTACGGCCCTAGAATTTGATGCAATCCTTTAAAGATGTTAATAGAGCTTGTTACACCCAGAAGTGCCTCCCCCCCCCCCCGCGAGGAACCAGAATGGAAAACGCTATAAAGGAGGGCGATCAGAATGACAGATGAGACCAACCACCTCATGGATCACCGGCGCGGTAAAAGCCGGACCAACTCGCAGGGTGGCTAACCCTTCCGGAAAAGGGCCAACAGGCCAAGCTTAGAAAATGACAAAGCCGTTCGGCAGACGACCAGCCAGCCCAATCTTCCTGGTGGTCAACCCGGTTGGTCAGGACCGGCCAGACAAAGCGACTGGCTGGTCAACTCAGTTGGAAGTAGCCCAGCCGGACCAATTGATATGGCGGTCAGCCCGTTAGGTATAGGCAGGGTAGCCAACCCAGGCCGCAATCACCTTTGCTGCGGCACGCTGGCGGAGACGCGGAATACAATATTCTGTCCACTTGGTCACGAGATTGCGTTGGAAAACTCTACCCATGCCGACCCCATCACACCCAATCGTCCAGGTGTCGCAGCCTTTCCGGGGGCATGCGCTGCCCCCTTTTCTCTCCCCGAGGATTAACCGGACGCCAGCTGGCTTTGCGATGTTCCGGAAGTGTAGCTAGACATGCACGAGGCCAGACGCCGGCATCTCGACTTCTTAAAGTGGCTGGGCCACTCTGTGAGCGTTGCGGAGGCGGTACCGCGGCTGAGCCGAGATCGCCCAGACCTCCTGACTATAGCGGCCCTTGGCGTCGACCAAGTCGTTGAGTGCCAAGCAACCGGGGAGTGTCCTTGCCCTTGTCAATCTCATGACGGCAGGTTCGTCACCGAAGACCCGGGCCCGCCCCTTCCTCCGAATACGAACTTGTTCTGCCGGTGCCGGCTCCACGCTCAACAGGTGCTGCGCCATCCGCCATCCGCCCCCCCCCCCCGCCCGGCCTTCCACTACAATAAGTGATACCGAAACGGACGAGTTCGTGGACTACCTCAACAACAATCCAGTAACCCCAGAAGCGCCGGAACCCCGAAGCCTGAGACTGGAGGGGAGGAGAGCCGATATGTTGGTAAGCTGTCCACATTGCCCAATCAGGCCGAGTTCCATTCACCCCGAGGAAGTCACACGGGATTTGCTACAATAAAGTTTAAAGGTACTCATCGGTTTTTTCTGGGAGTAAGGGGTTGCCCGCGGACCATTTCTCGTCCCTGACTTGGTTTTCGCGCTCCTCCGCCTTCGGCTTCCGTCTTGTTCTGCCTGCCTACGACTGCCTTTTCACGAGCCTTTCCCGCCACGAGTCTTTCCTTCGCCCCTTGTCGCGGTCTTCGTCTCCTATGGTTTTGCTTGCGGCGCCATCCCTGCACGTGCCGTGCTCCTCCTCGGCCTCCATAGTTTAAACTTTTCGATTGCGATTTGTAAAACTTGACGATAACTCTACCTGATTGGCGTTTTTAGTTTTAGGGAAATAAACTGAGCTGTTGCTCGAGCGCGGCGGCTTCATGTCAGCGCTGAGAACTTTCTGGTTGCCTGGTCCTTTCTGCTCGTCGTTGGCCATTCCGTTCTCCTGAGAGAGACCAGCCCTTTTGCCCTTGAATAGACTGTTCTCAAAAATACCCTCCCTGACCAAGTTTATCGGAACGCTGGCTATAAGCAGCTTGTTCGCAGCCTCCACTCTGGAATAAATCCTCGAGTAGTACCTGTAGGCGTCGCTGTCAGCCAAGTTTTTTTCGGAGTTCTGAATTGCCTCTGGTGCCTCTGCGCGTTCTTTTATTCATGTTCTGACATAAGTCATGGTACTGGTCACGAAATATGTACGAAAATTACATGATGTGATCTACAATTTCGGTGCCTTCGTGCAGGCGAGACACTTAGCAATACACAGTTCACTGGCATTATTAGGTTTGTATTTTATAACGTGTCTTCAAACGGCTTGTTTTGTTGAAGAGAGGGCTGAAGCTCAGTCCACTCATCATTACGGTCGATTTTATTTGCAATAATCTTTTTTATCCAAGTACCTTGAAGCGTTTTTCCCGTCGTAATGCTTACAACAACTAAGGTGTTGTTTTCCTTTGAACTAAGGATCTTCCTTGTGACAAGCTTCAATAGTTTATATCATCCATCGAGTTTACATATTCCAAGAGAGCCAATATGTCAGAAAACATTATTGCATAATCCACACTTTTCTTTTATTGACAAAACAAAAAGCATAAGCGTGTCATCTGGGAGCTGGGCTGCTATGTTCTGGCGAACTACCGGCATAGTAACTGCATCGATTGTGCACTCAGGGTTGTTAAGCCGAACAATAAATAAACTGCTCTGATGAAATATCTGACATGATTTGCTGGCAAACGCAATTATATATTGCTTAGAATTTAGTATGTTTCTGCAGTTTATGTGTCGTGCAACATTCTCTGCGATGAATGACCGTTGGCTGCCACTTCAAAGTTGCCTTTGATGCAGCTACTGCATCTTTTGTTGATGGCCCACGCACGAAATTTTTGTAAGCGGATGGTATTTTCCTCGCCTTGCCCTTCCGAAAACATGAGCTTTGGGTCAGAGAAAGATGAAAAGACAGCTGAGTCTAATTTCTTTCCTTATTTTTGTCGTCTCAATTGACCGGTCACACAGTGGTAATTCTAATCGTAGGTTAGGGCCTGTGTTGTTTTTTGTGTTCTTTTAACTCCGCGTATGTTTCTGTCTTTGGTCGTGCTTTTGTACTTCGCTGGCGAGCTGTAACCTGCAGGCGTGTGTTTTTTTATATTTCGAGAGTGCTGTTCTGCATCGGCGCGCCGAGGAACGCGAAGTCGACGATTCTCTGGACCCGTCTTTGATCATGGTTGCATGAGCTTTTTACCTTTTCACCTGGACTTTTTTTAAGTTGAGTTCAGTTGAGGAACGCCTTTATTTAATGCCATACATAGCTGCTCTTGCTTCAATGCATCCGCAGCGGCACAACAAAAAGTATTCGCATATATATTCGCACAGCCGCGCTTGAGAGCGGCCGACGGCCGTTTGCACTATGGGGCGCTGCAAAAGGTAACCAAACCCTCCAAACCGCGACCGTGCGATGGGATTCGATCCTCCGTGGAAACCTTAGCTGCTCGAAACTTTGGTTTACTTTGCGCCGGCGAACTTTGTTCCCGGTGGCGGTTTGTGCCGCGAGACGCGCGTTGTTTCAAAACGTATAGGACTTGTGTTCAGGTTTGTTTTCGTCATGGCCTTGCTGCCCTAAGTTTTGTTGGTGGGTTTTGTGCTTAACGCTTGTTCACTTTCGGTTGTTATTCTTATTTAGTTGCTGTGTGTGGCTTTGTATTGCTAAGAAATGTATTGTTTCTATTTTAATCCCCCTGTGTTCTGCAAACTCTATGACGCAACATAATGCCAAGCAATAAAAAAAATAATTTACTTCCTTCACGCGCGACCCGCACCACTCAGGTCTAACAGTTTTTACCTAATATTCTTAATGTTTACATTCTCCTTGTTTACTTTTTTTTGTTACTACGTTACAATAGTGACGTGCTGCGCCCTTCAAGTCTTCTAACTTTATTGGTCGCCTGCAACGGTGTCCACATTTTTGTCCGTTTTTCCCACCGCAACGGGACAACGCAACGTGTCCGCACGAGAGCCGCGCCTACTCAAGAGGAGTCCGCCATTAAAAGGTACACATTCTCTATGTTTTGATTTGCTCGCTCTTCTAAATCCAGGCTCTCAGCGCATGTGTGTCCAACGTATATTTAAGGGAGGGAGCACGAAAAACCATGAAGAGCGTTGGTCTATTTCATGGCGGAAGCGTTCGCAAAGTCGCTGCTAGAGAGCATGCGTTGCCAAGTCAAGTGGCGGGAGAAAATTGGGAAGACAAACGAAGGGCTTTGAGTACAATCAAGGATTTCTTCACCTTCACGCACTTCGTAATGCCAAGGCCACCATTAAATCACGTGACCCCGACTGAGCAGTAATCAATGCTTTGAAATCCAGGCATTCCCTCTCCGGAGCAGACTTGAACAGTCGCCATCACAAGTGATGAAAATAATTGACATAGAATAACAAATATAATATCAATCAGAGCTCAGCGCTTCGACTTGAAGCCACGTTCTCCTTTCATCTTCCTGTGTTCCTTTCCGTATAGGTGGCTTGCGTTCCACGCAAAAGAAGGCCGTAATTCCTTCCCCGCTCCGAACGTTGAAACACTACATTGCTCAAAGAAAACAGTCGATCACACTAAAATTGTAACTGAAGTTAACCACATTCGTGTACTTTAAGGGCAGCATTTAAATTACTTATTTGGGAGGTTGTAATTTTTAACTGCCTAATTGCAGAAAAAAAATTAATTGGCCGAAATCATTGCTGCCTTTAAGCTAATAAAAAAAGGCTGTGGAATTTTGCGCAGTAGGTAAATATAATACAACATAATCAATATAGCCCCCCAGCACGTTTGCGCATAGCGAACACTGCCGAAAGCCCTCTTCGCCACTCTGCAAACAAATCAGGTGTCTTAGCGCGTGCAAGAAAGACGTGTCCGTAATGCGCGGAAAACGACAAAGCCTGTTCTTTATTGTGCGCACATATTGCATACACACAGTCCAAAAACACTGCGGGCTTAAGGCCACATAACATGTTAAGACGACTGCGCGTCAAGAACGGCGGGAACGGCTCTAAGAACGGAACCTCAGCGTCTATGCTTCTAAAGGTCTCCAAAGCTGGCGAGAGGAGCTTCCGCGGGTACAGTGTTCTAGTTAGGAGTAGTTAGTTATCATGCTTGCCGGATATTTTACTCTTTCTGCTGATGCTTCTAAAGCGCGCCACCGCCATCCCCCGAAGTTCTCCTGCCCCGCTGGCACCAATCCGTTTGGTCAGGCGAAGATATGTGTGATGACTGCCGAAATATTATATTTCTTCAAAAATAATATTTCGGAAAACATACGTTTTAAGAGCGTCATAAAACTGCCTATTAATGCCGTGCTTTACTGAGGCGTGTGCTTCTCTAATAGGATGAGTAGAGAGGGAGCACTTTCCGCTGTAACGATCGCACTCAAGCTACAGTGCCACTAAAAGAAGATATGACCACCTAAAGACCCCGCTGAGGGTGACATTCTCAAGAATTAACTGAGCAGTTCATTCACATAATCGCCCCTTTTATAAAAAGTCCTCCCCCGGGTCAGTTTTTTATTTTTGTAATCCGCTTAAATCGCGATGTTAGAGCAGTAAGAATACGTCGCAATGGAATTAAAAAATACACCTCATTCACGCACAAAGATTTCCTGAGACTTTACATAAATTACTTGCCTTGCAGAATGTGAAGTTTCCTACCAAAGAAGGCATCGTAAATTACCTAGGATCACCAAGTTCGGAACTAAAAGTCTAAGTTTTTTACATTCCCGTTCTTTTTTGTTTCGTAAGTCGGTCGTAACACATAAACATGCCGGGACCACACAACACCACCCAGACTATCGGACGGAATTTTGTAGAAAACTCTGGTAGGCAGCCCGGTGAAGGAGACTAACATTGTTTTTGTTACGTCCATGTTCATGCTTGAAATAAAACGGTGTAATCTATCTCACCCGGAGGTCCGCTTTAAATACAGTACTCAGAACAAACTTTGCAAATATCCTTTTTATATACGCGAGAAACTTAAGAAGCAATAACGCTCAACATAGATTTTCGAAACGCTGGGTGTATTTGCAGCAGCTCAATAGCTGTTGCGTGAGTTCGACTTCTTTGCACTTTAAATTCAAGGCAGCTAACTTTATTCGCTCTGTTTAACTGCTATGTACACCTCTGACAAAATAAATACCATATGTTTTAGTGCATTTCATATGAGTGACCGACACCCACTTTGACGTGCCCTGAGTGAACGATATCCATAGATCAATTTCTCTAGCATGCTTTCCTCCACCTAAGTAGTAGAACGAGATTCGTTCTACTGCTCAGGTGACCGGACTCGATGGATTCACGCTTGTGCAGCGAAAGCGACGTTTTCCGCCTTCAACTGGAACTACGAGGCCTGAAAAGGCACTTGCGGTACCCCGCCGACCGTCAACCAAGGCACTCTTTGTGTCTAGGTTGGGTCCGATGACTACCGTGTCTGACATTGAGGATCTTGTAACCCCGTTTTTAGACAACAAACCTGTTACCGTTACCAAGCTTCAGCCGAAATTTCATTCTTACTCCTCGTTCCACTTTTCGGGGACCAGTCGGTGTTCGATAGTTTAAAACCAGCCGGGACTCTGGCCTGAGGGCTCAATATTTCATCAGTTTTTTTGGAAAGCTAGACAGCTCGTGAGTATTTAGGGCCCGAATGTGTAACAAGTGAAAATGTTGCGGACACTTGAGGTTTACTATCAAAATACCCGGGGCTTACGTACTAAGTCGGATGAGTTTATGTCGAATATACTGCTGAGTTCTTCTGATATAAATCTGTTTGACCGAGACTTGGCTTTGTGCTGGCATTTCCAGGCTCAACTATTTTCCGTCTAATTATATTCTGTATCGACAAGACAGAGATTATGATACAAGCGGGAATGAAATTAGGGGGTGGGGCTCTCGTGGCGTTCAAATCCGGAGTTCAGTCTCACCGAAGAAGGACTTAGAATCCTATTAAGAAGGCACTTGGGTTGAAATACCTACAAGAGATGGTTTTAATTACCTAATTGGAAATTATTATTTCCCTCCCTCTTTGATGAGGCAAAGTTCATAGCACACATTGAAGCCCCCCAAACAACCATTAACTCTTCTAATTTTCGAGTTCAGGTATACGGTGATTTTAACTTACATGGATTTATCTGGGCAACTGGTATATCTTCCTGTACAACAAGCGTGACTTCGAGGAAAGCGTCGTGGCTTTTATCATTTGCGAACTTCTTTAATTTTTCCCAGTATAATGAAATAGCGAATGCATGTGGTAATGTTCTTGACTTGTGCTTATGTAACTCCCCGCTTGAGCGGACAATGCCGGCTGATAACGCACGTGTCCCAGTATATGTCTACCATCCGCCGTTTATAACAAAATTTTTCATATCTGGCCCGCCACGTGCGAAAGAAAGTTCAGTCGGTTTTTGTTATTCCCGAGGAGATTATCTTGGTTTATACAGATTCCCTGAACAGTAAAACTGGTCGGAGGTACTATCTGATGAAATAGTCGACTGAGCTACTGAAAGATTATGTTCTATTGTTAAAAATACACTTAATGTCTTTGTTCCGAAAAGGCGCACGTGCACCTCCCATTATCCTAGCTGGTTTTCTAGATATTTAAAGATATCTTCACGGAAAAAGCTGCACTGTCATCGTTTATATAAAAAGACAGGACTAGAGGTTTCGTATCGAAAATTCAGCATTTATCGATGCCTGATCAAACAACTGTATAAGCAAGACAAGCGTATTCACCTTCATGGCCTTGAAAGTACTTTTTCTAAAAATATTAAAGAATTTTGGAAATACGCGAACCAACACCTTCGAGAAAAGAATTTGGACATTTGCCTTCGTGATGGCGCTGGATACAAATCTTTACCAGCTGAAGTAGCAAATCGTTTTGCTGACTTTTTTAGCTTTTGCTACTTGCCTCAGCAGTCAAGTAATATTAATACCTTGAGTTTAGAACGTGATGACTTTTGTCTTCTTTTGCTGTCGACATTGATGATATAATCGAAGCAGTAGATCAAACGAAACCGAAATTTCTTACGGGTAATGATGGCATACCCACTTTTATTATCAAAGGTTGCTCTGCTATATTTGCCCTGTTCTGTGTCATATTTTCAACTTATCACTGAAACAAGGAATTTTTCCTGAGCTCTGGAAGCTCGCCGTTGTTGTCCCTGTATTAAAAGGAGGTGATTCTTGTTTACCTAGTAAGTATCGTCCGGTGTCATAATTATGTGGATTTGCGAAGGTTTTTAAGAAAGTAGTTGATAAGCGTGTTTATTTCTACCTGAACACGATGATATCTGATGAACAACATTGTTTTTTAAATGGTAAATCTGTAGAGTCCAATTTGTGTTCGTTTTTAAGTTACACCGCACCAGTAGTTACTAGTAGAGGTCAAGTTGACGCCATCTACCTAGACATGTCTAAAGCATTTGACTGCGTTAGGCACGATTTATTGTTGAGCAAGCTGGCCTCCCACGGTTTCAGCCCGCATTTGTGTAGATGGTTTCATAGCTACTTGTGTGATCGTCGCAATTCTGTTCGTGTCAATGGAATCTACTCCGAACAGTTTATTTCAACGTCTGGCGTGCCGCAGGGCTCAATTCTTGGCCCGCCTTTGTTCCTCTTGTTTGTAAATGACATCGCTTATTCTGTTATCAATGCTAACATTCTTCTGTTTGCTGACGATGTGAAGTTATTTTTAAGTGTGAAGTCACTATCCGTCTGATCGCTTCTCCAAGCTGATCTAAGTCGTGTTTCGAGATGGTGTTTAGAAAACAGCTTGTTACTTAACCCTTGAAATCCAAATCAATGGTGTTATCCAGGAAGCGTGATGTTATTTGTTTTAAATATTGCCTGGATGGAGTATAAGTTTCTTCAGTCTCCTTTATCAGGGACCTTGGAGTGTATATTGACAGCTCACTTTCTTTCAACAATCATGTCTTCGTTACAGTAAATGCAGCGTTGAGGACGTTAGGAATGATTTCAAGAATTTGTCGTCAACTTTCAACTCCCCGTTGCTTGCTACTCTAATTTAGGTCTCTAGTTCGATCGCGACTGGAATTTGCCTCAGTCATTTGGAATTCATTGACTCTGTCGCAAGAGCTAGCTATTCAAAATGTGCAAAAGCGAATGGTAAGAATTTTATATGACCGCTACATCGGAAGGAGATGTTTTTATCACTACGAAACATTGCTCCGTAAATTTTCGCTGCATAAATTGGCCTTGGCAGTAAGGCAGTACAGAGATTGTTTATTTCTTCACAAAGTTGTTCATGGCAGGGTAAATTCGGCGGCTTTATTACAAACTATTGAGTTTCATGTTCCCTCTCGCCCAGCCGAAACATTTCAACCTTTTTATCCATCTTGCTTGTCCGCTGTAATCCCGATGTCAAGGTTACAAATTGCATTTGATTCAAAGAAATTTAACTTCGACATATTTTTATCCACTCAGGAGTTTATATCCAATCTACGTGGATGGATGTCTGTGAACTAATGAATAATCAATGTCTTGCATTATGATAATGTTGCATGACTCTTATTGATTTTACTTTGTTGTTTCCTGTATTTTTAGGTTTTACTCCATGTATGTTTAGTGCACCACACTGTAAACCGAGAGGTTGTTTGTGGGCACGAGAAAAAATAAAACAATTTATTTATAATATTATTATTATTATTAATATTATTTATAAGACAAGCTCAATAATGTATCGCTTTCCATAAACTAACTGCCTCTTTCCAGATTGGTGAAGGGTAACGCATCTGCCGTTGAAATAATACGATTCTGAGCCATATTTGACACTACTTACTCGAAGTCCTAATCAAAATGATATTGAGAAGCCGACCAGCTAACAGGTCATGGAAGACAAAACAAAACGTGTTGCTCTGCTTCCGGTCAAGAGTACTGAGGGAAAAATCGAAACTACAGCGGGAAAGCAGTAGAATTATATAAATAAATTGAGTGTGTTATTGACGAAACTCTGTTTTGGTGAAATATAGTTGCCATTAAAATTAACTGCAGTTTACATAAAGAACAACTCAAGGATTTAGCAACCATACGCCAGCTCGAGCTTTAAAGATGATCAAATTAAGTTTAAAAATGTTCCTCAGTCTGCTGAACATGCCTTTTGCCAAATTACCCAAGGACATCAAAACAAAATTTTGTTAATGTTAATTATCGCACGCGATAGCTCTATCTGTATAAAATATTATTTATTTACATATTGTTTTATTTTATTTGAATAATTATTTAATGAATAAGATTTGGAAAATTGTTCTAGTAGCACTAGTGTTGAGAGGTAAAAAGAATCTTGAAACATAGGATTTAAATTTAAATAAAAAAAGACCTCCGCTTGCACTCTTCGCGTAGGGGATTTCGAATTATGATTATTCCTGTGATTTGTTTATGTAACATGTGTCTTTCAAGGCCAAAGCTGCTGACAATGTGAAGGGATCTCAGACCCAGGAAAGATATTTTTAATAGATTTTTTGTCTGGCGATATCTCCAGTTTTCGTGAAAATAAAAATTTGACTTGATTTTATTTTACCTGAAAGTGAATAACCAAGACAAGGCATTGACGAACGCACGTGTTAGACTTCATTGTGTTTTTATATTTTATAATTTTTATAGCGATTTTATAAACGACTGCACGCTCAGCGTGTTTAAGTACACTCGCAAACAATTTTTGGCGCTTGGGTAGATTAGTAAAGGGTCTATAAGATGTTTGTAGCGATACAATAAAGTTCCTCTAAGCCTAAATAAGAAAATCGTTTCTCCAGTAGCTTCTCGGAGATTGGAATAGCAAGATATGCAAAAATATGTCTCTACAGAAATATGTCACTAGACGACTACATATAAAATATGCAAGAGCCTTCTGCCATCAGCTATTTCTTCTCAATTACCATCGGTATTGATTACACTTGTGTAGACGTTGACTTTGTTTTACAAAATCTTCGCGGTAAAAGAAGTCCTGTTTCCCTTTCAAGTGAAAGTTAGTTAATAGTCGCCCATAATTGTATGAACTTCATGTTTCCTACCAGAACATTTGTTCAAAACATTCTGCAACAGCAACCAAAGATTTTTTATTAAATCCTTTTTTCATTGCCTTCCGAACCGATTACAATAACCCAGTTTAGTTTGTCTGGACCACGGCCAAGGAATGATCCATCCGTTTCCCTTCAAAGGATGACTCCGCCATAATATTTCTCTCCTTGATAAAACTAATATTAATAATGCTTTATTTTCGCTGCCCACCAAAAGCTGTCCACATCTTTAGTGACGCACTACCACTCAATAATAAGAACTCACATATTACGACCGTACTTTAACCTACCAAAATGAAATTAAGACTCCAATGCACTTTCTAAACGTTTGCTCGGATACAAAATAGTCAACGTCAAATTTGTCCTAGTTGGACAGACAAGTCACCCAAAGAAAAACAAATATGTCTAAACAATTACGCATTTTGCGATCTTCTAGGCAGAGATGAAAACGGACAAGTTTGCGCTTCGCAAGTGTCTTGTTTTAAGATATTGAACTGAGTAACTGTGTGTTCCTACCGCTTTATGGGAAACATAGCCAATGGTGTTATTGTGTAGAAGAGTTTTTTAGTTTATTTTTATCTTCATTGTACTGACTTATGGTTTTATGTTAGCGGATTCCAGTAAAAAAATACGGGTGTTTTGTCATAAGTAGGAATTTGTTATCTTTGGTATTGATTAGGTTTGTATTCTTGTTTGGTTTTTGCGCACCCATTTTTCGTCTCAGTGTTGGGGTGAACCTTAAAGGGGTTAAACAAGTAGGACTAGCGCCCGTAAACACTCTGGGCTTTGTCAACAGTTTCTTCTCCCTACCTCTTGCCTGAATATGAATGCACTTGCGTTTCCTGGTTAGCAAACCATCAGCTACGCTTGCATTGTCCGTGTTTGTAATATTTCGCCATCTCAATATTTATATTTGCATGTGCAAATCTTCGCACCGTCAAAATGAGGATGTTCCTTAAATCAAGTGAAGGGACCCGAACTCGGAGCGACCGTAACACGCTGGCAGTTCACGGCCAGCGAGACTGTTCAGGGAAAGTCGTCAACAACACCACCGTTATTCTCTGCCTTTTTTCATGTTTGCGGGTTCCCTTGTTCAGACCGGCTTCGCGGCTACGTGAACCAACTACGCCCTCTAGGCAACTGTATAGAGGGCGTTCAAGGCGCGCCTCCGCAGGAAGGCCAGGTGACGAAACGCCTGTCAACCTACTTTCAGAAGGCGAAAATTGGGGCTCGCGCTTACATTGGCCACCGGCTGAGCACCGCGAGGCAGCAGGTACGAGTGGTTTAAGGTGGGTGAATTTGTTGTAATGTGCCATCCGTATACTGTTGCCACGCAGTGGCATGAAGAAGAGGGGGGGGGCAGACAAGCACCTCTGTTATACTCCTGCCGTCCTCCATTGAGTGGCGCCTAAATTGGCGAAGGGGAACAAAGTGGTACAGACAAAGAAAGCAAAGTGTGCCAGTCTCGTGCAGTTGCGCCTTCACAGAACGTCTCCAGCAAGGACAGCAACTTAAAGCATACCAGGATATTTTGATGACTATCTCAGTAATCGCAAAATAAAAGTTAGCAAAGCAGACGAATTTTCACGGTGTGCAAGATCGGGAAGTCAATTTTTTGTAGAAAATAGGGTGAAATCCTACAGTTTGTGCGTTCTTTCTTTTAAATAAATTCGAAATTGTCCGATCTTCTTGCATTAGTTGGAATTATTGCAAGCATAGGTGAGTTCTTCACGGAATATCTCAATATCCTTTGAAGAGGGTGAAATGACTGACTTCTTAAGATGCCCTAATGCCAAAGCGGCAACTAGTTTGGGCTACATCTATCATTAATAGTATTTTACCTCTAATTTTTTCTCATTTGACTAGAATAAATATTTACATGCATTTTTAAAATAGCGGACGTTTTATTGAGACTGCCAAAAAGTCACTAGTTTACATTGGCACAGGTTGGACATACAAACCTCATGAATTACGGTGTAACTGGCTTTGTGGCTAAAACATTTCACTACATCGCGCATATATATATATATATATATATATATATATATATATATATATATATATATATATATATAACATTTTCGCATATAATTTGAGGCAGTGCTCTTACTTTTCTACTACGTTGTATGAGAAAATATTGTAGCGATTCCACCTCAAGTAGCTAAAAGTAGGCTTCAAACAGGGTAGGGCAGTATCGCGTACAAATGTATCGCGATAGTATTTCAGAAATCTTCTTTAGTATTTATATTTCTTAATAGCGATACATTTTTAAATAACTATTCGTATTTCGGTTTGGGGATATATTTTTGGGGTATTCCTTGTATTGCGATTCAACCAGGCGACAATGTATTTCGTTAAAATGTTCGAGCAATAAGTGACCCCAAACGAAAGCACAATAGATTTTTTTGTTGTTGTTGTTGTTGTTTTTTGCTTCAGGGGTGTAAAGGATAAAGTACAGAAAACCTTGAGACTTATTTATCATGCAGACGAAGGTTTGTTTTCAACATTATGGCACAGATATCATATGTGTTTACGGGTGCTCAGGTTGAAACTATATTTTGTAGAATCAAAACGTTGAAGGCATTGTGTGTGCCAGATTTATTACTGTACATTGCATGCTCAGCCCCATTTATTATGGCGACCGCAAAGCTTATTTTTTCATGTCATCATATAAAATAACATCATTCCATTTAATGACCACGTCGTGATATGACTACAAGAATGGATGGTGTGCATTATGTAATATTCGGGTAGATATAAAAGAAATTTAGGGGCTTGTGTAATATTGTTTCGAATACGAGCATAATATCTAAAGGCGAATCGCACTGCATTCTGGACGGAAGGCATTTGCAACCTACAGAAAACTCGCTTAGTTCCGACAGGTTTATGCTAAAAGGAAAATGTCAATTTTACTAGTAAATATTTTGAGGCCCAAGAACGTCCAAGTTTAATTTCAACCGTTTCTGCATGGCTAGTATTTTTTTCCCACGGGAGGACTCTTTGCCTTAGATGTACAAACCCTGTCAACGAAGGCTACGTATTACCGCCTCGAAGCGAGGTATTCATACATATTAAACAAAAACCGAAGCAAAAATATTAATCTGTTTAAACTCCCATTCCAAAAGCGGCCTTCATTCCTTTTAAAATTACACTATTGACACCAGTGGGACGCTTAATCTTGTCCGTTAACATAATTATTTGCCCAAATCGGCAGCGGCTGACCGACGACATATTTAAAAAGCCACTTCTCATCAAACGTGGTCGAGTATAGCAGAGAAGCCGTATGTTTCATTTTGTTATGCATTTTTTTATATGAGAAAAATAATATAGGTAGCAAAAAGTCGTTTTATTTTTCTTTAAGAAATAGTAATTTTGGCCGATAATACAAAAGTTCACATCACACAAAATTCTTTAAACAATGTATGTTAGTATTACTGGTCCGGCAAAAAGTATTCCTGTATTAGTATTTCCGAATACTTCTCTATCTTAGTATCAGTATTTGA
The DNA here is from genome assembly GCA_037355805.1 of Ixodes ricinus. NCBI lineage: Eukaryota > Metazoa > Arthropoda > Arachnida > Ixodida > Ixodidae > Ixodes > Ixodes ricinus. The sequence continues at coordinate 85,565 of JAZHYW010021162.1, read as the reverse complement.
GCTGTTTTAGTTTTGTATTATAGTGTTTGTATTTCCAAATAAATTTTAGAGAATCTCTGCCCAACCCTGGCTCCAAAAGGGGGCCGATGAAGCTCCCACGTGCGCAGCCCTCGTGGGTCCCACGTCGTTTTAGCATCTCGGGCCCAAGTCACCCACCTCGGGCAGCCCACCCTGTCTTCCCTCGTGATACCTACCGGGGCCTACTTGGGCTGCCCAAAAGGGTTGCACTCACGGTACCCACAACGGGCCTACTCGGGGAGCCCACATCGACTCCCTCCTTCTTATCGGACGTACAGGGGACCTACATGGGGAACCCACCTAGGCTTCTGTTGGGGCAAGGGAGGGGGGGGGGCCTCTGGTACAAAGTGTGCTCTGAAATTGAGGCATACGTGGGTCCCAACTTGGAATGTCCATGCGGGTCCCACGTCGATTTCACAAGTCGGGCCTAAAGGAGCCTTCTTGGGCAGTCCACCTAGGCTGTCTCGAGGGACCCACAAGTTGCCAACGTAGGCTGCCTATGCGGGACTGCCCTAATTGGACCATATGTTAACAAAGCCAATTGTAATTGCATTCGATTAGTTTCCTCGAGTACCGTTTACGAGGCTCCGTCGCAATAAACGAAGCCACCAAGCGGAGAAGTCAAGGAGGGAAAGACGCAGCTTGTACTTAGTCAGATGTTTATTTAAAACTGTCGCGGGCTTGTGACCGAAAAGTGAAACAAAGAAAAAAAGGAGATAAACGCAAAACTTTGGAGTTGCAAATTGGACATTTCTGACTGTGCAGGGATGTTTGCACAAATAATGTAACGTTTTCGTCACCGGCAAAAAATACGACGCATCGTCCCATGTCCAGTTTCTGTACAAATCAAGTGCTAATAGTTCGAACGAGGTATGAATGTCCAGAACAAACCGTCAACACACTCTGAAGGCACATTACACATTTTTTTTAAAATTACCATGGGTAAATGATGGCTGAAAAAGAATCACAAAATGATTGGGCTGAATGGGGCAAGGTTACGAAAACGGGCCCCACCTTCCAATCGAACTTTTAGACAATCACCTATAAATGTTCAATAAGAAAACGATCAGTTTACAATTTTTGTTTTTCAATCGCAATAAAAACATTTGTGGTTTCACGGATATTTGTATGGCTTACCAGAAGTCACGAAGAGAAGAGCGACCACCACTGCTACGAGAAGCAGGACGAGGAGAGCCACCAAAATAATTTTGTTGTTCCTTAAAAGGAATTGCAAAATCATAAATCAACCTCCTAACAGATTTGTTTAAAAGAGAAAGCAGTGAAAGTTACACTTACGCGGTTTGTGCAGCTGAGTTATATGACCAGGGGGTGAGGGGGGGGGGCATTATTTGGGTGCTGACCTTTGCGATAGGTCTCCTGACTATTTCATATGCTTTAATTAACGTTTGAATGAGTTAAGATAGACATATGCTTCTAATTAGAAACTTTCTGAGCGTCATCAAAAACCACTAAATTAACGCTTTCCAGAACGACTTGAAGCTTGTGGGAAAGTGTAGTGCGCCCCATATTTACCACTCGTGCAGCAGGCGCAAAGCTACAGGTTGCGTAGCGCGGATGATTAGATTATCCTCGCGTCCCGCCACTGCTGGCTTTGCACCTGCTGCACGAGTGGTAACTTTGGTTTGCCCTCGAGTTTCCCAGCGAGCTTCAAGTCGTTCTAAAAAAGTTGATTTAGTGGTTCTTGATGAAGCTCAGTAAGTTTCTAATTGGAACCATATGTCAATTTTCCCTGGTTAAAAAGTTAAGTAACTAATTTTGATTAACCACCAGACTTATCGCAAAGATTAGCCACCCACATAATATCCCCCTAGCCGTATAACACACCTGCACAGACCGCATGGGTATTTAATTTCACGGTATTCAATTTACGGTATTTGATTTAATCTTTAAAATATGTCTGAAAAACATCCTGTTTGAGTAAAAGCATCATTGAACGGGTTATTTCATGCCATCGCAAACGTACATTTAACATATTAGTTATAAAGAGGAGCCATAAAATGCGTAATAGTGCACACTTAATGCGATAATTCTTGCATGAAACGAGATATCAAGGGATGAAATCTTACGGTCAAACCAAATTAATTTAATTACTCAAGTTTTGTTGATCCTCAGACGATATTAATCATGACATTTATTTGTTAAAAACTAGGTTTTCAATATTTTGTTTCAACATAAATATGTCTCATTAGGTCTGATCTCGTTAATGTAAATATCCCGCTACATAGTCAACATTTCCCGGTACGAACTGCGTCGATACATGCAGTATCTCATTTTAAAGACACTGCATATAAGGGACATGTTGTGGAAAACGGAGGAGTCGATAATGCTGAGACACCACTGTATATAATTACACAGACCATAGGTCGTTTAAGAGATATACGTATGCTGCAATATGTTTTTTAGATGAGCTACACTGTATGAACTGTTTGATGAAATGCTGCTAGATGTGCAAGACACAAAACTTTAGCACACAACAAAACCTAGATGAGACGTGCCCTCTAAAAGATTCTGCAGCGAACTTTATTTGCAAAATCATGTAATGCATAAACTGAAGTACTTAAAAAGTGATAGTTCACATTTCTTTCGTAGAGACTCAAATCAGTGCTTTCAAAAGTTAGAAACCTATTGCTTAAATCGCCTGTATTGAACAATACGTGAAATGAAGCAAAGGAGTAATTGCATTTGACGGGGTTGACGGAATGGCGCTGCGTCCTGTTTGTAGCAACTAAATTCACTGGTTTCTTGGAATGTAGCGCCATTGCCTTCCCTGCCAGACACAACCATATACCAATACAAAGACGACCAAACACGTTAAGGTGAATGGCTAACACAAAAACATTTTTTTTACATATTTACATATTCAGCAGCAGTAGGCAACACTCACTAACTTTACATCCTAATTAGCATAACAGTTTAAACAGTTGTGGGGCGCCTGAACATATTGTTCCCCTCACAACAAAGACCGAGGGTGCCAACGCCTGACAAACATTTGTACATCTACAGACCAAATATGATTTACATTGTGGTCGCCTATTTTTTTTCTCGTAGTATTTGCAGCATTGGAAACAATGACCTAAAACGCTGCCGTTAAAGAGCGGCCATAGTTGTATACCCCTACGAAATTTGGGCTGGGATGACTACGAGCTTGGCGAAACGACTGGGGACACGCGTTTGGGAATGGAAGCTACTGTAAAACATCCGTGACACAACAGACCTACAAGTGTGCGCGATTGCACATGTGTCCAACACGTGTTGATTTGTCTCTGGGGAGGCACACAGTGGGCAACCTTCGCTCACGGTGCCTCGACAACATGCTAAGCGGTCTCTGGGGGGTACAATATCCAATCCATATTTCCAGCCAATGCAGTCCACTTGCGCTGGTACGTCTCGAGTTAGCAGGTTCTCCCAGAACATCCAGGCGTATGTGCGAAGGGATTTACACGTACGCAATGGTGCTGTCTCTTGTGCAATGAAGTCGTGCAATGTTTCCGACACTCGGCGTTGAACTTCGACAATCATGGCATAGTAAGGCAAAAGCAGTCTGCCGCAAGACAGTAATTTCCTAGTCCCCGGGGATTGAGGATTCGGCTTAAATTCCCCAACCAGTAAAAAGCTTGGGCGCTGCCTGGATACGCCATATCACCCAGCAGCTCCAACACATATTTAAAGACAAGCAACTTTGCCAAATTTACTACTCGTGTTATTGTCCATCCACCACTATAGCTGGGCGGGCGCAGAGCAAACCTAGGGACAGGTTCGGTTTTCTTGTCCGAGAAAAACGCAAACATGTAGGACATAATTTTAAGTGTCAATGCCTGCGGCTGAACTAAATTTTTTTACCGCGTGTCGCAGTTTTGCACAGATTATCGAATTTAGTAAAAACTATTTGTCGCCGAAATAGAGATGAAACACTTCGGTCAGTTCCACTGCTTGCATTGCGTGCTCGAAAACTTCCTCTCATGTGAAAGCACTACTAAATCTTTCCGAAAATGATCACCCATTACACTGACCACTCGCAAAACGGAAATGACGCCTAGAGAAGCAATTAGAAAGTTAGCCAACCTCAAGCGCCTGTTTTTTCTTGCGTAGCAAGCGAACACACTTTTTACCCCTAAGAATCTGCCAGGGTCGCATAAATTCAAAGACACGTCATCCCTAATAAAAATATATTTCACCGGAAAATCATTTCCAGTAAAATACTGTTTTCAATACGTAATGGGACTCGTTTTACTTCCACAATATCCGGAATCAGCCAGAAGTCGCTGGAATTCACCAGATAATAAAGGATTTCCATGGATGCACCGGAAATTACGAGAAGTCACACGATTTACCTTAATTCACCAGAATTCTCCAAAAGTTACTTTTTCTTCTTTTTTTGTCTGGTCATCACCGGACGGCAAAAAGGAAGGAGTCTGTGAACCGTAGGTTGTGTGTGCTTACAAATGATGGAGGATTCGGTAACATTTACATCGGCTGGTTCATATAGACGTGAAATTTTAATGCCTTTATTATATTTTAATGCCCCAAATATTATCGATATGAAGGGCAGTCATTTATACCGTTTTATTGCTCAGAAAGTGCAGTCAACTTTTATGTTTTTGAAGTGGAAATCCTGTTCAAATTAAGGTTTTTTGTACTGTCGGAGGACCTAAGCAAGCGACTCAGATCCCGCGGCCGGCACAACTTCTTAGAGTCTTTCTTGACTCTTTGAAGTGAAGTCTCGTTACAAATATAAAAATTCAATCAATGTCCTCGTTAGCTTTTTTGCCATACACATCCGTTGGCATGACAACAAAACCTTCCGTTTTATAAGGACATAATAGTGCCAAAGAAAGCTGTTTTAAGTCCAATTCAACACGTTTTTTTTGGCACAGAGATTACTAGAAGCCTAAACCGAAAAACACATCAATGCCCTCCTACGTACACCGATTGTCTTTTTGGAATGTCGTATATAAGACTGCACCTTGACGATTGAGCTGCAGTTGTAAGTTCAGCGATTGTGTGTCCTCTCTCTTTTGTCCTGTCTGTTAGTACGTATTACTCATCATGCCTAGCCAACATGGCCAAGCTTCCATGTTGAACAGTTTGCCACCCATTTGAACGTCAACCTTTTTCTAATAGGAAAGCCCAATGATATAAAGCTACAATTTAGCGGGTCATGACATATCGAAAATAATCTCATAAAAAGAGGAAGAAGGGGGATAGAGGAAAAATACATATCTTCAAAAACATGTAGGGGACTAGTGCGCGAATTTTTAAAAAAACAATCGCATGGTCGTTAAGATGCACGTAGTTTACCCTTGATATTGTTAGACTGGGGCAGCTGTTAAAACCAGTTCGCTCCTTTGCCGTCTAACTCCTGCTAGCTCAGTTCGTAGAGTCCTCCACTGGAAATGTTGCGGTCCCTGGTTTGGTGCCAGGACCAGGCGGACCTTTTAAGTCACGCACCAATCTCCTACCTCTGTTTGAAGATTTGTGTTTCTCGTATGTCTCTCTTGTTCTCCCTCTCTATTGTTACTATCGTGATTCTTGTCCAGCTCGCTTGCGCCTTTGAATTAATTGCATAATTATTATTGAATATATTCACATGCTTTCGAGCTATGTACTTCGCTAGAGCACCCTTGAACGCCTTTTTAGCAACAACTTTAGGATTGCACATCAGGTGCACGGTTGAAAATAACAGTTGTGGAACAGGGCTGCCTGCCCATTTTTTTGTAAACGGGGCATGTGCGACTTGCTATGTAGGGCAAATCGTACAAATGGGTTGCCCATATAATAAAATGACCCTTGAACCGGGCAACCCAAAGAAGTGGGTTGTACCATCAGTAGAGTTCGGCTTGCACGGGGTCTTGTTTGTATCGGGCCAGCCGTTCACATATAGGAAGACCGGTTTTTCAGCGGGTCCTCATGTTCATAACACCATATGGCCAATAATAAACTATCCTGTAAAAAATATAAACTTGGATTGAGCGCGTTGGTAATAGATTCAAAAATATACGAAAGAGTCAGACAAAGAGGACGGACAGGACAAACATCTTTCGACAAACATCTTTCACAAATCTCTGAGACAAAGAGGACAAACATCTTGCCCGTTCTCTTTGTCTGACTCTTTCGTATATTTTTAAAAGTATACTTTTTTAATATGGACGTTATTGCAATATTAGTCGAATAATTGTAAAAGAACAGTCCTGCTCCTTCGCAAATGCTGCTTGACGTTTTTGAGATATGTTGTCATAGGTTGTGTTGCGTGATACTGTTTCGCCTAGGGATGCGCTGTTATTTTCTGGTACATTAAGAAATCGTATCTTGCTACAAAAAACAATGCTCCCGTAACTTGTGAACAACACACAGTCAAAGATTAAGGAACCCAGTTGCCGCAGGTATTTAATTACGGACACGTCTGCAGCGTTATGCAGGCTGCTACATTGTACTGCGATTGCAAGAAAAATGTCCTTATTTGGCGCAAGTTTGTTGCGCCGACTTTCCCACAGCATAAAGTGTAATCTGGGACAATAACATTAAGGGAAAACGGGCAGTCCTTTATCGCCCTCTAGTACGTGGAAAGCGCGCCGTCAGATGCCGATTAACAATCAGTTCGCCGAACATGTCTCTGTAGCGAGTTTCTTAATATATTAAAATTAGCAAGAAAAAACAAAGGCCGTCAATACACCATAAAGCATGGGTCTCGAACACGCGGCCCTTGGGCCGCATGCGGCCCGCGACTCGCTGCGACGCGGCCCGCAGGCAACCGGCCACGAGTCCCGGTCACTATGTCTCGAGCGCTAGAAATGGCATGCGCCATTGTGATCTCGTCTCGCCGATTCATTTTCGCTCGGAAAGTAGCCCTGCTCTTTTAACTTATTCACATAGTTTATACCTGTCTGTCTTCATTTGCCCTTTGTTTCGCATAATAGTTTGCTTTCCAGGTTTCTGTAATGTACAAGAGTTCCGCTACTAGACTGCAAGCGCAAGCTATTCATTGAAGGATGCATTTCGGCTGCACGAACTTTCGATCAGCAGGAGCAAGGGGCAAAGATAAAACTAAAAGCTCCGGATTCTCGCCCTCAAAAAGATATGACCATTAAAAGACAAGTATTTGTTCGAGTGTTGTAGTAAAAGTCGTCAGGAAAACAACAACTCTGTTATTAACTCTTTGTTTTTAGAGGCATGTTGAGCTTGGTTAATCCCTGTGTGAATTGAGCAACGGGAACGACCGTGTACTTCTTCAGAATCACTTTATTTTGTCCATATGTACAGACGACAGGGGCATGGGCAAAAAGCCAGCACATGTTGGGTTGACTGGGCCCCACCCCCGTTTTCTTGGCAGAGGCGGATGAGCAAATTGTAAGAAAATGTAAACAAAATCGATAAATATGAAGCAGAAAGACGAGTAAGAAAAAAAAACATGTAGACACTTGTAACCGCGATATAGAACACTGATATCATAAGGCACTATACAAAAATAAGTGAGCTACAGAAACATATTTTTGATGGCACAAGGTGTTAGTGTTTCTATGATGAAGTTGTTGCTCCTTAGATTGTTCAATAATGATGGGAGGTGGTGTCTCAACATCTGCATTCCATAGTTTGTTCTGCTGTACCGTACCTTCCTGACATCCTCATTACGAGTAGAATAAAAATGTATACTTCGTACTAGACCAGCGATCTCTCGAAATAAAGGATTATTCAGTTTAATGCCTGCTGTGTATCTTAAACTTATTGTCAAGTCATACAGGTTGGTAACTGGAATGATATGCAAAGTCTTAAAAAGACGTTGTGTATGAGAATCAAATGGGGCATTGACGATACTCCGTGTGCACTTTTTCTGAGAAATATTAAAGATTGTTTATGTTGGTTAATGTTGTGGTTCCCCAAACCAGATGACAATAATTTCGATGCGAGGAAAATAGAGAGTTGTATAAAAGGAGTTTAATTTTTACCGGGAGGTCGAAGCGAAACCTCTTCAGAATGCCAACGGCCTTCGAAATATTGCGAGTGAGACAACTTCAATGCGAAAATCCCATGACAGATTTAACTGACACATTACGCCTAGCGTTTTAGTACTAGGTACAATTTCAATGATGGAGGGCCCAAGAAAAAGGTTCTAGCAAAAAACCATGGACCTATTCTTCGGTTTAAAGAGTACTGCCTTAGTTTTGGAAGTGTTAATAGGGAGGTGAGTCAAAAGTATAATTTGCGACTTGCGCGGGCTTGTCCTTATCTTGAGCAGAAAAAAAAATAAACTAGTGTCATCGGCATATATTTCATTTCATTTCATTTAACTACTCTCATGTCCGATGCATCACAGAGAGGAGTGGGCGAAATAAACCCAAAAATAATAATAAACGTCAACATAAACACAACAGCAGGGTTACAAAAAATGGTTGCAGATCGCAGATTTGAAGGCGCACGGTGTCGGTGATCAGGGCGATGGAGGCGAGGAGGTGGTTCCAGTCGACGCAAATTTTGAAAATGAAGGAGTAGAAATGTAAATTAGTACGGCTGCTTGGACCGCCAACCTTGTACTGGTGGTCGCTGCGGGAGGAGATATACGATGGTGGCAGAAAGAGAGAATCACTGAGGGGCGAGTTAAAATGATAGATCTTATGAAAGAGAAAAAGACAAGACATTTTACGACGCAATGAAAGATCGGGCAAGTTAAGATTAGATTTCATTGAAGAGACACTGGCAGTACGGAAGTAATTCGAAAAAATGAAACGCGACGAGCGGTTCTGAATGGCTTCTATTTGTAAACTAAGAGAGTTAATATTAGGATCCCAGATTGATGATGCGTATATCTAGCTTTGATCGGACTAAAGACTTATAGAGCAGAAGTTTTAGGTTGGTTGGGCCTAAAGAAAAGTTACGCCATAGAGTTGCCTCCGTACTAATTTTGACAATATCATTGATATATATATATATATATATATATATATATATATATATATATATATATATATATATATATATATATATATATATATATATATATATCAAAAAGTAGAGGACCCAGTATCCTTCCCTGAGGCACACCGGCAGTCAATGATTGTAAACCTGAACGCTGATTGTCGATGACAACATACTGTTTACGAAATTCTAAATATGAAGCCACGACGTCAAGAGTTACCCCACGAAAGCCGTAAAACTCAAGCTTTTTAAGTAGAGTGATAAGATTAATGCTTTCAAATGCCTTAGAAAAGTCCACGAATATATTCCGAGAGTGGTTCACTTTTCTTCAAATGATTTCAAGATTATTTCTTTCTGGGTTAGCTAGGCAAGTTCAGTCAAACGCCCCTTTCGAAAGTCGTACTGCGAGGGGGTCAAAATAGAGAATTGGTTGCAAAACAATAAAAATTCTGGTATGGATGAGTTTTTCAAGGCACTTAGAGAACACTGCGTAAAATTGAGAAAGGCCTGTAATTAGACTAATCATTCTTGCCACCACCTTTAAAATTAACCACCACCTTGGCAATTTGCCTTTGACGGGGAAAAGTACCCGAAGAAATTGTAACATATTAAATGTGGAATAACACAAGTGCTAATAAGTCCAGAACGTATTAGACAGGCCTAATTTGAATATCGTCAATGTTACTCGATTTACTATTTTTGATGGAATTTGAATGTATTGAAAACTTCGTATTCTTCAGTACGGTGAGAAAAGGCACTGCTTTCATTGCGAGTTTCTAAGTAGCTAGTCGACAGAACGTTATGACTTCTATGAACAATGTTAGCGAAATATTTGTTAAACGATTTTGCGAGTTCTTGCCGGCGCAATATTCTCTCGCCAATTTTAATTTCCAGAATGCTATTGTTTTGAAGAGATCGATTTAGGAGTTGATCTACTATTTTCCATGTTTTGTCTACTCATTGACATTGTGGCTTCATTAAATCAAAACTGCAAATAATTTTTCTTTCCTTGCCTAAGCATTTTAGTCAGTCTATCTACTATGTGTTTTGAACTTTTTTAAATCACGAGGCTTCCTAGTGTTTAGGAATTTATGGTATAACTTATATCTTATACGAATCATCTTGAGACACTGTTGGGTTACCCAGGGCTTATGAGTGTTTTTCTTGTTTGTTGATGGATTGGTTTATAGTAAAAACTTCTGTTAAATGCTGCCAACAAAAAGAGCTGGGAAATTGATATACGCGTCAACAGTGGAACTTGAGTTGTATACTGGGCTCCAGTTTACGTCACCAATCAAGGACCTAAAGGTTTCGAGTGTCCGGGAATTTATATTTTGAAACACAAGAATGCCTGCAGGTGTATCACTATGTCATCAATGTACGCGTGGATGTAGCAAGGACACTGCTCTACCGCGCTTTACAACGCGCATACGTCGGACAACGTCGTTCAGCATTTCCGCTTGCTGCACCTTTCCGCACTTTTAGTGGATGCTAGCAGCGAGTGCCATTGAACTTTTGGGGCGTCCCATTAGGAGATGTTAAGGGGCTGTGAAACCAACGTTGCTGCTATGCTGCAGCGCAGCTCTGTCACTGCAGCGGCCTCCCCCACGGGCGCCGCGTCCATGCGCTTTAAGTCGCTCCATCCAGGCAGAATTTCCGTGACTGACAATATCACAAAGAATTCGGCAGATACACTTAAGGCTGTTTCCGTGTAGGAATGCGAAACAATTCCTACAAGTCAAAGCAGAACTCCACGTCTTTCTTTCGCACAGGGCAGCCCGGCGGTGATATCACGCGTCCCCACTGCGCTAGTGCGGCTAACCCTGCGGCGCCACGACGGCTTCCATGACGAAGCATTGGGTTGCTGTACTTTCATTTGTCTCTTATTTTCTTGGGAGCGTCCGCTTTGACCTTGAGCTCACCCGCCGGCTTCCCTAGCGAAGCATCTGCACTTCTGTGCTTTTGTTATGTTTTAATACGAATGGAAATTGGCTTGCCGTGTATCTGCTACAGACAATTTCTTTTTCCCTGCAGACAAATTTTTTCCCTGCTTTTGTTGCTTTGACATATGTTCTCCTAGCATGTAACACACTTTTTCTTTGTTCTTTTATACAATGTTTTTTTCAGCGAGTGCCTCACCTTGTGTAATGCCCGTTAAGGTCCTTCAAGGCTTAATACATGATGATGATGATTATGACAATTACAGACAACGCCGCCATCGCTCAACGGGACAGTTGAAGCAGCATTAAATTAACGCAGCATTTCAACAGTAAGATACAGGACCGACAATTTGAGCCGAATTCTCCCGTTTTAAACCGCTTTAAGAGTTGCCGCGTGACCACGTGCAGACTAAATTATGGATGTTTTTTTCATTTGCCAAGCGCTCACGTAATTGAAAGTTACAAATGAGGCGCTATTTTTCCTCGGCGTTCTATGCTAAACCGCCCCAATCAAGGTTTTTGAAAATCGATAAATTAATCTAACATCCAGTTAAATTAACTAACAACAAAAAAAAACGGGAGAGTGCAGAAACGACAAGTATATTGATTTAAATAAAAAAAAAATGAAAGCCGTTTACAACTCCTGTAACGCCGAAATAGAGCGCAGCTCTTGCGAGGAGGAGGGGAAGGCATGGGGGGGGAGGGTCACGTGACCTGCGGGGGGTGTCACCTGGCCGGGGGGTCACGTGACCGCAAGGGGTGGAAGGCGGAGAAATTTTCCCTCTAAATTTAGCGCGTAAAATGTCCTGATAAGTTTTAGCGGGAAAATTTTCCGCTGAATTTAGCGAAGAAAATTTTCCGCTAGATTTTAGAGCGCAGCTCTTAGGCGCCCGTTTCCAGCTTGAGCGGCGTCGCCGTCGCCGTCGGCGTAACCGCGCGGTACATGATGGGTGAATTTTCCCGCTAAATTTAGCGGAAAATTTTCCCCGCCAAATTTAGCAGGGAAAATGTTCCGCTAGATTTAGCGCGGAAAATTTTCCGATAGATTGAGCGGGAAAATATATCTGCCGAATTTTGCGTGGAAAATTTCCCGCTAAATTTATGGGGGATATTTACCCATCATGCACCGCGCGGTTACGCCAACAGAGACGCCGACGGCGACGGCGACGTCCCTCAAGCCGGAAACGGGAGCCTAAGAGCTGCGCTCTAAAATATAAATTTGAGCACTCCTGATGCGCTGGTGCCAACACGTTAACTGCTCGAATCCGCTGACGTCATCGATTTAAATCAAATTTGATAACCCGGCCATTCGTATTGTAAGTTCTAAAACGGCCCGTCATCAAACACCGCCGGAAAAAAAAGATAACGCCTACACCCGATTAAAGTGAACAACTGGAGAAGAAAAAAGAAAACCTGAAACTGAATAAAGAGTTTTGAACGCTTCTACGTCCCGAGTACAAAAATGTATCCTGAATAAAAAGGAAATCGCAACCCAAATTATACGCAAACTTAAACTCCTATCAATATTTGTCCTCGTTACGAAGGCTTTTCTTATTTAAGGAGAAAATACTCTGTGTCACAAAGAAAAAAAAATAAAGACCGAAAGAGCGGACATAGTCTAATCAAAAGACAACCAAGACTGAACCTGCGGTCAAAGACATCCACGAATCAAACGTTCGTTTGTGCAACGCACCTTTTTCACGTCCTGCGCTTGTGAAGACGCTTTGGAAGTGTACGAGTGGTACCGTGGAGCTGAGTCATCCAGCACAGAAGGTGCCGTGGGCGGGAGGATTCCCACGTGTTGTTGGCCGACCCGGGATAACTCGCATTGGCAACGCCGGGGCCGAGCAGGCTAGTGACCTGGGTCACTGACGAGCAAATTCATCGCTGTGTGCAGTCCGTTGTGGCATAGTTCTTGATGCTTCTCTTCCAGGGGGAGGCTCAGCCATCAGTGCTGTGACCGAAAACTCCACAGAGAAAGCTGCGAGGTGTTCAGCACGCCACTCCGAAGGGGTGCTGTCCTCTTGGACGCAAAGGGCACACGCCCTCTTTTTGGAATGAGACTCGCATATGACGGAATGAGCGTCGACGTTAATAATGTTGAAACAGCGTTCTTCTTCTTCTCGATATGCGGACCTCATGGCCCGGTGTACAGAGAGGGACGGTCATTATATGTCGCTTTTGAGACATCAATAAAGTTTCCGTACAGCCCGAGCATCGCTTCAAGGGCGTTGTTCGGGACGTGGTGCGGTGCACAGAACACCGGCACAATCAGTGTTTGGACCCGCCTGTTATAATGGGACCACGACGTTACCAAGCAGCAAGCTGCCCGGCGCTCCCAGCTTCTTGGCCATCTCCGCTCAGTTGACCTCGGCAAGAAACTTGTTTCAACTATGCCGCTGAAGTTGGGTTAAACCACCACTACCGACAATGGTATCCAGGGAGCTGATGATGTGGTCAACAGGAACAACAGTCGGCGCTGAGAGTACGAGACACTGGGCCTTTGACGTGCTGGCCGGGGACATCATGGCCGGCAGAAGAAGTGGTCTCCTGGTTACTTCGATTACGTTCGTTGACGCGGGCCGCCGTGATGCGGTTTACGATGGTACACTTGCTTCGTACGTATGGCGTTGCCGCTAGTAGTGAGTCGTTCCCATGGCAATCGACATTTTGGATCACTAAAATCATGAAAGCTTCGAAAGAGTCGTTTTGAACCCGTTGGACCAAATTCAATAAGGAGCATAATCGTAATAAATGTGTTCGTCGCCAATAAAATTTATATTTGTCGCTATGCATGCAATCCACTCATCAAACACGGCTATGTCCACATATATTTGATAAAGGTAGGGATGTTCATGTGTAGTTAAGAACATAAAAAGTGTGTTTAAATGCCGTTAAGCAGTGTTTACAAGCAGTGCTTCTTTTACAACTGTATTTATAACAAAATTTCGGTATTCAAGAAAGGTCTATTTAAAGCAACCCGACACAAGCGAATTTACATGGCTTTATCAAGAATGAAGGAGTCAAAAGTAAACTACTCATTCTCCGAGCCAAAACGCCGATCATACGGCGAGCTTGGCGCAACTTTCTCAGGAAACTACAACATTAGTCGCACTATACGATGGCGTCGAAGCAGGAGCCGCAGGGGAAGGGGAAGAGGAAGAGGCGCCGGGGATGGTGAAGGGAGAAGAGGGGAAAGAGACAGTAAGTGAGAGGCAGGGACGAGGGGAGGATGGAGGGGGAAATAGTGGTTGGCAGTAGAGAAAGGGTGAAGTTGCAGGGAATGGCGTGAAGGGACGTCGCGGGAAAGAGGAATTTGTAGATGGCGAAAATAAGTGAAAGTAATATAGAAAGGAAAAAAAGGAGGTGAAGAGTGGGCAGAGAGGGATAAAAAAGTAAGCGAGGAACAAGCGAAAGGGAAGGGGCCGTAGGAAGTAGAAAGTGATCGGGAGTGAGAAAGCGGGAGTGGAGAGGGAACGGAAGTTGCGAAGAGAAAGAGGACATAATAAAATGTAGGTTAGGGGAGAGAAAAGGGGTTTCGAAAACAGGGAAGGAATGAGGAGAGGGTGAAGTGAAGGCAAAGGGAGAGTAATATAAGACTAAGTGGTGCCATGGGTCGTGTATGCTTCATTTGATATCAACATACTCATTAAATTTAACTGGGAAAATAAATTGGTGTAAAGGTTACGTGACATCAATATCCCCAGTAAAGAAGCGAAACTTAATAGTTCTAGAGGTTACAACGTCGAATTCAATGGTCAGCGTGGAAACTGAATTGGCATGTAGGGCGCGTGACGTCTTTTTCTCTCTTCACTTAAGCTTAACATGTAAAGACGGAAAGACAAAATTGTGAGACTGAAGAAAACGAGGTTCCGACAAAATGCTTTCAGGCTTTAAAGAGCGTTAGCGAGTTCGTTTTTTCAGCGGAACACGAGGAAAACAAATCACGGTCATTATTATAAGGATCCTAACAAACAATGATCCGAATACAATATAAATAAAACATGTGATATGCACAAGGACGATTAGCTTGCCGTTTCACTACACGGTGGCTTAAACGCGCCTCCGACTGATGTGTTGATCGTCCTATGTAAACCGTTCATACATCAATCAGGGTCTGCAGGAGGCAACAAATGACGTCAAAAAAGCAGGACGTTCATGCTGTCGGACGTAGCGATCCTGCTTCTTTATCATAGAAGTTATAATAAGAAGTGCCAGCAAAAGCTGGATTCCTTATCGTCACGGCTGCCAACCTTTGGCTGCCGAAGCATCTATGATCTTTCAAGTTAGAGAGCGACACTGCAGAAAAATTCTTTCCTGCGATTTTCGCAACCGCTGTTTTGATGCCGCCAAGAGTGTGACCGGTGACAGCATGGCACATCTATGAAGTAATTAGGCGGATATCAATGTACCATATTTTTTTTAATACGGCGAATACCCACCAGTTAGACGCGTTCCAGGTACTGTAGTTTCGGTTTTGCATTTTCCTTCCGCAAATAGCACTTTTAAGATATTAATAAATGATACGCTTCGGCACTACCGTCATCCCCTTCGATCCGTCTACTGTTCCCCGCCATTTGTTGTCACGTGTTCTGCAGGACAGGACAGCAAGCTCAGAACTCATTTATGTTGTTTATTGCTACGTGAGTCGCTTATAATTCACCTCCTCGATATTTTCAAGTATTCACTATGATAACCCGCGAATTTTTAGAGTTTATTCTTACCTCGTATCTGAAAGCAAATGAATGGTATAGTTAGGCTCAAAGGTTTTTGTTTGTTGAATATGAAGTGTGCTTTTCACAATACGTAATCAAAGAGTTCCTACCTTGTTCTCTCGGAGCAAGGTGGTCTGTACTTATGGGATACCCAGGCTCAGGGTCTGCAGTAAGCAAGAAATCGGGGATACCATTCCATTCAGCATAATACCCTACAGGAGTGCAAATATCTTTTGTTCTCTTGAAATAAAATCTGAACTAGAATGCCAATATATCAAGGGTTTCATATAAAACACTCAAAATTTAATTGGGAGACTCAGAGTGAAGTAATCATTTGCTTGTTCACAGCACGTATACGCGCAACATCAGTCACTAAAATTACCAAAGATTAAATACTCAACCGAATTTGGGAACCATTCATGCAACAAGGGATGCAAAAATAGAACGCAAGAAAGGGAAACGCTCAGCGTTTTATTTTCAATTTCAATTTTTAATTTTCAATCCGATCCGAACCCTCTGCCTGTATTTACCAGGATGACGTTGAACCAAATATTTGTTTTTTTAGAAATTGCTGCAGAGATATTACTTTATTGATATTGAGAAATATGTTTTATAACGTGTAAATTTCAATAAAACATATGAAACGATTCATAATATATTTACTTTGCCTTATTCATTGAGACAGACTCCTTAAAACATTTTCAGTAAATATGTCAATCCAAAGAAGTTTCTAACCACAGAAATTTTAAATAGTCAAAATATGCGGTTTTTATGTATACGAGTTTTAATATATAAGGGTGCTTGCAAATTTGGAATGTCTGCCAACTGGTATTGGCCTCGCGGCGAGAAGTGTGTTAAAACGAATAGAAATGACACATAAAGTAAAAAACGGTGCCGCGTTTCTGGGGTGCTTCACCGCCAAACACATTAAAATATGATTGTCTGGCTGTCTTCCAAGAAAGAAATATTAATCCAATTAATTTACGACATGCTAGAAACTGATTAACATTGCTTGGAGGTCATCTATGTGTATTTGGCATTATGAGGTATGGTGCGCTGCGAAATTAGGCAGAAGAAACAAGCAAACTCTATGGTTACACGGAACGGTATGATAGACACAAAAACAGGAGGTACATGCGAAAGCGCAGACTAACAACTGTTTTTGTTTCCTTGATCGTCCTCCTCTATATCCGGGTTTTCAAAGAGGAAGGGTCGTCTCCTCAAACGTGTAGTTAAAGACTCATTGATAAATGTTGTTCCAGTCGACTGTAGATTACGGTGCTGTAGAAAACGAAGATATGCAGTAGATTTGGAAGATGAATGATGGAAGTCCTGATAAATCATGGAAATTTCTGAGATAATCAAGATTAGAAATACAATTGTCGTCAAGTTTTCAATCAACTTGTATTTTTCTGAAAAACTCCGAATTTCGGCGTCACGACGTCTCCATAAAAAGGAAGAAATCAAAATGTGATTTCTAAATTAATGTCTATAAAATCACATATTAAATGTCATAAGAAAATAGCAAATCAGTTTCCTTTCACATTCGGAACTGCTAACAAAAAAGTTTTGCCTTCTAGCTCATCAAGTTTTGTCTAGGATAACGGGTAATGGCACCCGGATTAAATTTATGTTTTTAATAAAAATTTTATTCGGTGCGACAGTAAAATAATCTCCGAATTTCGGAGAATTGGGAATCTAACAAAAGTCAGATTCGATAAACCTCAATTTTAGAGAGGAAATAAAACAGATTTCAAAACCACCCTCCGAAATGTAATAAGAAACAAAAAAATATATATGAAATGCTACCCGTAATCTATATAAAGTAACTATTTTCGGTGTCGGAGTAAGAACCCAGTAGATGCTGCACCTAAGATTGCACTCGTTTTTTTCCGCATGGATTTATCTGCGTGAGCCACAAAGTGTTCTCAAAAGCAGAAAGCTCGGACTGAGCATCTCCTGGGTTTTTACCCTCTCATTTACTACAGTCAGAAAAGGTTAAGAACGGCAGGAAGAGGCTCCAGGGCTTTCGGCAGCATTTTTACGCCTCGGGCAACACGTCCACTCGATCTCAGCCAAGGCATTTCGGACGGCATGGTGCGCGTGATGAAGGCCGGCCGTTGAAAAGATACGTCCTGCCGTTCTCATTCCAAGATTGACGGCAGTTCGCGTATTTTTATATTTTTATTTAAAGATACTGCTAAAGGGTTTGGAGCATTTTATAGCGCAATAGCTTATAATGAAAATATTGAGCTGTAGTGAATGCACAATAATAGTATAGTAGCGCAACAAACAGCAAAAAAAAACGAAACCTTCAAATTTCTATGATGACCATTCCAATCTTTAAAAAAAAAACTTCGACCGATGACGAGTTTACCTCTACCTCGGAAAGACAGTTCCACGTTTTGTTTTACGTGAAGAACAAATGTTAATTTCAAAAAGTCACTACGTCACAGATGCAAATCCAACACCCGATTGTGCTAGCTTCGCGTAGCTGGGACCAGTACTGGCGTTATATATCTTGAAACATCAATGCTAAAAACGCTGTTCCGATGCGTATGCCAAAACTCTAGCTTCGCGGTACGGCACCTTGAAGATAGCAACTCAAGTCTGGCGTTACAGTGCAGTGACGTCCCAGTATCGTATCATTTGAATTTACTAGGGGTACAGCAAGGTTGGCACGCCAACATATTATACGAACATCTATTTTGACTCGTTAATTCCAAGAACGTATAACGATTGGAACCACCTCTCTGCCTCCATCATGTCCATCCATCCAGTATGTGACGTCCATCCAAGACGCCACATACTTCAAGAAGTTTGTCAACGATTTGATCTGTATCACCCAGTCTCTGTAGAGCCTCCGGGCCTTGAGAGTATTAAAATAAATAAATAAATAAATCGTAAATAAATAGCGATGCTTGTCCTTATACCATTTCTAAGCTGACAATACTTGCAACCGTATGAGGGTCCCACACCTGTTAGGCATATTCGAGAGCATTTCGAATCAAGGTTTTTTTAAGCTGTGAATTTCCTATCAAACGAAGCCTGCTTCAGATTGCTTTTTAATTACCCATGTTTACCGTGAACTTTCGAATATTTAAATCAACGTGTACATTCCACTTCAAGCCAGACGAAAAGGGCCCTCCAGCATATTTTATTTACATTGAAACAATTTGTAGAGTGTTGATGGCAGTGAAAACTATGTTGGGAATTGATTATTATAAAACGTCATCGGAGCACATTTTTTATGTTAAGGGACAGTAGCAAAGTAGTACACCAGTCGGAAAACATTTCTGTCGAACGGTTAAGTGAAAGTTAATCATTGATATTTTTCACTTCGCTGAATAAAACGCAGTCATCCGCATAATATTCCATACATATGCCAATAAACTTCTGAAGATCATTGATAAACACAAAAAATAACAGCGGTCCCAAGACAAAGCCCAGGAGGGCACCAAAAAGATGTAAGCTGAGTCGTGTACTGAGTTGAGTGAAGAGAACCAGACACAAGAGCCGCGAGAGAACACCAGCTAGGTCAGTCGCTTTATCGAACAACCCCTAAACCTCGAGCCGCACACTCGCGCATCGTCACCGTGCACGCGCATTAGTCCCGCGCTACCCGAGCCAGGCGAATCTGCCAGTAAACTTAGCAAGCCAGTGCTTGTACCTTATCACGCAAGATGCGATCCCACTTTAATGACACCTTCCTCTTTTAAGCATTAATGTCCATAACGAGTTGGAGGTCGCAAAACTCGGCCTCTCCGGTTTACGGTGGCTGAAAGGTCTTTGTCCTGTCGACCGGCCGCTTCCCTCTCGGAGCTCGCGGGCTGAAGATGGTGCCGTGTGCGTCGTACTGTCCCTTGGTTCGTTTCCACGAGAGAAGACCTAGGCTGCCCTGCTTGGCCCTGTATCCTTCCCTGCGAAGCCGCACCCACGTGGATCCAGATCGCTGAGTGTGTGTGTGTGTGTGTGTGTGGGGGGGGGGGGTAGCTCTTTGCAGTCTCTCGACCGATGACGACTGCTATAGTAACACGCCTCTCTCGTCTTGCGAACCTTGTACCGCTGCCGATACCTCTTCGACTGGCACCAGTGAGGTTTTCGTGTGTTTGCAGCACTCGGAAGTGTTGAACGGAGCTTCCGTTCTATGAAAAGCTCTGCAGGGGACAAACTTTCAGGCCCTGGAGTAGTCCCGTGGGCAAAAAGCTTGCGCCGCATCTGATGATTTTGTCAGCCGGTCTTTTGCAGTTTGCACCGCTATTTTGGCCTCCCCGTTGCTCTGGGGGAATACGGACTAGAAGTCACCACTTGGTCTCCCCAATGGTTCGCGAATCGCCAGAACTCGCTCCATCCAAACTGGGGACCGTTGTTTGAGCTCATAGCTTCCAAACATCCATGTCTTGCGAAAACTTGACTGGAGAATTTTGTCAAGTCTTCCGTTGTCGTTCGAGGAAGTTCCTCAAGCTCGAAGAACTTCGAGTAGTAGTCGGCGATTACTGCATGTTCTTCCCTCTCAGCTAGAAAAGGTCTGTTTCGATTTAGGCCACGAGCGGTCGGGTAGTTGACTTTGGAGTAAGTGGTTCACAGGTGCTAGTCGATATCGCTGGCATGTAGGCCAGCGACTTGCATAATATTTTATTTCTGTGCTGACCCCGGCCCACCAGACAGAATCCCTCTCTCTTGCATGGCATCATACAACACTCTGATGTCCACAGTGTATTCTTTATATTACCTCTCCTTGCAGACGGGGAGGCGGGGAAGGGGGGGGGAATAACCAGCTTGTCGTTCCGTATGAGTAGACCTTGGAAAACCAAAAGGTCTGTTGCGAGACTGGAGAACATCTTTAAGTTTGCAGGAAGCTTCTCTGTATCAGGCCACTGTTTTTGACAGTATTCCAAAACTTTTGCCGTACTATAGTCTTTGGACAGTTCAGTTCTCAGCCTTTCCAAAAGGAAAAAAGATGCTGGAAGAAGCTTCACTGTCAGCATCTCGTACTCTTGAACGAATGTTGTCTGCGTCTTTTGGTGTAATCGTAGAGTTTTCTTTCGTTGTTAGCGGCCTCCTGGACAAGACGTCTGTGGTGTACATCTTCTTACCTGGTACGTGTGATATGGTGAAGGGGTATTCGAAGATGCGCATTCTTAGCCGCTCTAGCCTCGGTGTCATTTCGTCGAGACGTTTTGTCGAGAACCATGGCACTAGGCGCTTATGGTCTGTCTCAACGTGAGATACTTGTCCTACTAAGTAGGCAAGAAATTGATCACTCGCCCAGATAATAACCACAGCCTCCTGTTCGAATTAGGCGTACCTTTGTTCTATCGGTGTCATGGATCTCGACGCGTATGTCATTGGGCATCTGTTGCTGTCCTCCACCACTTCAAGTAGGACCGTTATCAGTCCATACGGAGATGCGTCTGCTGATAACGTTAGGTGTTCTCCTGGTTTATAGAAGGTTAAAACAGGAGTCTTGCACAATAGATTTTCGACCTCGCAGAATGCGTTTTCTTAAAGCTCACTCCAGAGCCAGCTTGAATCCTCAAGCAGTAGATCCTTCAGTGGCTTAGTCTTGTCCGAGATCTCAGGTAGAAACTTCCGGAGGTGGTTCACCACGTTTAAAAACGATCATAGCTCTGCCATGCTTTGGAGTGCCGGCATCCTTACAATCGCTTCCGTTTTCTTATTGTGTGCCGTGATGCCTCTGCAGTTCAGGATGTGGTCCAGAAACCAGACGCAAATCTTGACGAACTCGCACTTTGCGTTGTTCAAGGTCACTCTGGCGTCACGGAGGCGGCGGAGACTTGACTCAGGATCTTTTGTGGTGCTCTCTTTTGTCTCGGCCGAAAACTAGAATGTCATTCTTGTGACAAACGTGCCCGGGACTTCTAGGATCTTCAGCATCTCCCGCTGGAAGAAATATGGCGTCGTCGCGCTGCCAAACGGGAGTTCCTTAAACTGAAACGCCCCACTGGTGTGATGAAGGTTGTTAGTTCTCTTGATTCCGGAGCTAGTGGTGCTTGCCAGTAGCCGGAATTGGCATCTAGTTTCCTAAATACCGGAGCTCCTGCAAGCCTTGCCAGGGTCTCATCCACGGTGGGCGTGATGATGCGCTCTCGCACCAGCTGTGGGTTGAGCAGAGTGTAGTCCACGCAGATCCAGATAGAGCTATCTTGCTTTTTGGCAACCACCATGGGCGCGCACCAGGCTGTGGCGTCGCCGACTATCTCGACCACGTCAATGTCTTGCGTGCGTTGTAGTTTCTTTTCCACTCTGGCTACAAGCGTAAATGGTACTCGTCGCGGGTGTGTGATTGCAAACGGCTTAGCGTCCGCGTGGAGTGTGTGGGAAAATGGCACCATGTGCCTTTAAGTATGGCGATCGGTGCTCAAAGGGGAATGCGGTGCCCGTCCCACCGCGCAGCCGACGGCTCCCAGCGAGGGCGGTCGCCGCACTGGGTTCGTCCAACCCCACGACAACCACGATGATCGCGGTATCCAATAGCGTTCATTGAGTACCAGGGGTCCTCAATAAGACACTGCGTTCAAGCGAGCCGTAGGCACAGAGTGCCCGCAGCGCCCGCCGACCTGAGAGCCAAAGGAATCAATGCGAGCGAAGTCATCGCCGGTGGGCCGAGCTCACGCCGCTACCCGTCGTCCCAGGAGTTCAGGCCAGGGCTCTCGGCAGACGGACGTCCACAAGGAGGAGCGGACGCCAACTGTCAGAGTTAGGGAAAAGCTAGCGTCGAATCTATGCCGTTCGGACGAGCTCGCAGGCCGCCTCTCGACCCGTCGCCTGGAGTCCCATCCAGGAGTCCTCGACCAGACGGCAGTCCACTCAGAGGAGGGAGGATCGATTGTCCCGCGCGATCTCGCTCGTTTGCGAAAACGGGAGACGCGCGGAGTAGTGCCAGAGAGTAGGCCAGTTTGGTGACGTACTTTCCCCAACATGATACAGAGCGAACAAGGTCGAAGAAGACGGCTTCGGCCGGAACGTCCACGGCTTACGCCTTCTCGGGAGAGGGAAACCAGTGGCTCTAACAATCCCCGCCTCCTTAAAACATTTGGCAGCCCTTTCAGAAAAAGAACCTCCGGCTCTCAAGCGTCTAAAATACAAAAGCTGCACGCTGATAGCACGGGGAACAGTCGCGCTTACAAGTACAAGATCATGAGCCAGGGGCCCTGGCCGCCCCCGGAACCTTCGCGGTAAATGTTCACACATACCGGAGTTCATGACCCACTGGTGGGGCGATGCACTCCTGTGCCGATGAATAAAGCCGAGGCAAGGTCCTCGATGTCGGACGATCAGTTCTTCCACAACCCTCAGAAGCACTCACTGGAAATATTCATGCTCAGCAGTTCTGCTCAGCGGTGCTGCTCGGCTCACGCTGCACGTCGTCCACTCGTTCGTTGTGGCCCGACCTCCGTCGACGCGGTCAGAGCGACGCGCGTAGAAATTCGCCCATGGTCACCCTCAGGACATGGGTGCACGAGACCAATGGCAAGGGAAACGCCGGCCACCGGAGTCGAAGGCGCACCTTGGGGTCGGCATCAAGAGACGTCCGTGACCAGGCCTGCACCAGGGAGCCTGGCTCAGCTGGGCGCCTCTGTAAGGTCCGATGACAGAAAGACGACAGCGGCCATCTTGCCTCGGCCTGGAAGTCAGCCTCCCCTGTCTGCTGCTCCTGGCCGCCATCGGGTGCGCAAACTCACGGCCACTCCCGGCAGCTTCAGCGATGCCGCACATCCGGCAGGCCTGCGCAGCAACTCGGCGGGTCCCCCGCCGTCGCACGTAGTGGGGAATGGCAGGGAACAGGGAGCATGGACGTCTTCCTGAGTGACAAAAAGAAGAGCTCACACAGCACGCTGCAGGAATCTTCCTTCCCTCTCCCGACCCGCAGTAGGCTAAGGTCGAAGGGAGACCTCATTATTCTCGGTCGACACACTTCCACCGAGGGGAAGCAATGGTCCCGGAGAACAAGATTTGTCTGAGTCCTTATAGTATCTGTACTCAGCTGCCTGCGTACATTAAACGGCCGACCACAGGGCGGAAGGTTCAAGTTGGTAGGCAGGCCACCCGGTGCTACTAATATAATTAGATGGCACCCTGTGTACGCAAACTGAAGTTGCCGGGAATAGAGCCGGCGACACTCCGCTGCTATCGTTGGCTGCAGCATGGACCCGGGCCACGGAATGCGATAGCAACTACCTCCGTAGAATCTTCGAGATGCTTCCCCCACCTTAGCGCTCGCGCCCGGAACGAGGTAGCTAAAAAGCCGCCCATCTTTAGTGCGCTGTGTCATCCTTTTACGAAAAGGTCTTAATCTCTAAAATCAGCAGAAGCTCAAAGGTGTCCGCCAAGTCAATGTATCCCGAAGAAAACCCTCGCGCCAACAAGAACACAAATGGCGTACAGCGCGCGCGCCCACAGTATAAAAACTGCTTCTAGACGCCGGCGGATGCATGGCCTGTGGCTTCAGGAGCCCGTCGGTAGCATTACGAGCTACTTGTCGACGTTAATGGCAGGCGAAGAGCCCAACTCTCCCGGAAAGTTTTATAAGTCAGTGGCAAATAATCGTGCATATTTACAAAATCAGATTGTCCCGCTGACCCGTAAGAAGCTCTTTGCTGCTAACAACATTCGTCGCAAAGTACATGGGAGTCAACGCAACGCGATTTCCGTGGCACGAAGGCTCCGAGGACGCTGTCAGAGGCGACAACCCTCTAACTAAGTGGAGGTTGTCAGCGGAGTCGGCACTTGTCACGCAGTTGGGTGAGTGTTGCTGGCGACGTCCATCACCATAGGCGACATTTACGATAGCGGGATTTGAGGAAAGGCAAGCCTACACCCCAGAATCCGTTGTCAGAGCGTCCCCTGTGACAAGACACAAAACAAAATGAACAAATCGTGAATAACTCAGCTTTCCGGGCTGGCTGTTGGATGCGGTTCCCCAATCCGGACACCGATGGGTTCCGTATCATGGCTGCACATAAAGGGAGCTCGGCTCCCCGGGGAGGCTCCGCCATCATTGCATGACGCGACGGCGCATTGTCACGACAACAATAGGTGCCATGGCCTCACGCTGGGCATCATTTTGTGGGGGATAGGCCCATTACGTGCCTTTACGTCCGGGGACCGGTGCCCAAAGGGGAAATCCGATGCCCGTCCCACAGCGAGGCCGACGGCTACCAGCAAGGGCGGTCACCACACTGGGTTCGTCCAATGTCTTGCCAACAACCGATGATCGCGGTATCCAACAGCGTTTATTGAGTGAAAGGGGTCGCCAACAAGACGCTGCGGTCAAGCGAGCCGTAAACACAGAGTACCCGCAGCGGCCGCCGACCAGAGAGTCAAAGGGGTAATTGCGAGCGGGGTCATCGCCGGTGGGCCGAGCTTCCGCCGCTACCCGTTGTCGAAGGAGCTCGAGACAATGGGTCTTGACAGAGGGACGCCCGTTAGGAGGAGCGGACGCCGACTGTCAGAGCCAGGGAAAACGCTAGCGTCGTATCATCGCCAGTTGGACGAGCTCGTACTCCGCGACTCAACCCGTTGCCCGGAGTTCAATCCAGGACTCCTCGACCAGACGGCCTTCCATTTGGAGAAGGGCAGGCCCGACTCTACCGCGCGATCTCGCTCGTCTTCGAAAACGGGAAACGCGCGAAGAAGTGCGAGAGTGTAGGCCAGCATGGTGACGTACTCTCCCCGACGCGATACGGAGCGACCAAGCTCGAAGTCAGACTGCTTCGCCCGGAACGTCCACGGCTTACGCCTTCACGTCCAGTTCAAGATCACAAGTGTAATCTTGAACTGGACGTTCATCTTCCCCAGTTTTTGAAAAAGCGATGGGTACTTAGCTTGCAGTTGTTAATGGTACTCCATGTTGCTGTCATTATTGACGTCGTGTAAGTTTGACAGCACCTCAAGGGCTTGAATAGCAGTTCGTCCAAGCAGAGGGAATTTCAGCCGGGTCGGTCACGTATATTGTTTTGGTTGTTTGCCCAATCCAGATTGTCATTGCCTTACGCTTGCCGAGTGTGCAGCGTGGACAGTGGCCGGCTCCGAGAAGATCGGTCCTTGTTGGCTCCAGCTCTGCCAAGGTTGTCGCGGCACACACGCTAGGAGGGATAGCCGTGACATCCGCTCCTGTATCCACCTTGAACGTTATTTCCCGGTCATTCACTTTAGCTGTGATGAACCAGGGGCTCCTGTTACTTGAGTGTACCAGCTCGCCAAGGAAGGCTTCGTTTAGTTTTGGCCCATGCGCTTGTGATTTTCGAATTTCTATCGCATGCTTCGAAAAACAGAAGCTTTCGAAGTGGCCTAGCATTCTGCGGGCGTTACACTTCTTGCCTCTCGCAGAGCATTGTAGCTGAGTGTGTTTCTACGAACTGCCACACCATTGGTATGTCAATGTAGAACTGTTAGGACGTACTTGATTTTGCGACGTGCTCTGACGCTGTGTATCTTCGGTCCTTTATTTCCGCTTTTTCCTCGCGGATGTCTTTTCAGTTTTTTGATGGTGTCGCTTCCAGTCTTTGCACTGCGCAGCTCTGACTGTTGCCGCCTAAACATATCTGACGATGGTTCTGTCGTGCTCTCATTTTTCAGTGAGTTGTGCATCTAGGTGCTGTTTCTCATTGAGTTTTGTGTCGAGCCGTCCTACCACGATGCTCGGATGAGCTGCTCCCGCAGAGAGCCATACTCGCAAGTATCCGCCAGTTTACGTAGGACCATGATGAAGACCTTCGCTGGCTCGTCCGGTTCTTGCTTTCTCGAGTTGAATTTGGCTCGCTCAAAGATGATGGTGACCCGAGCAATGAAGTGGGTGTAGAACTTGGCCTTGACTACGTCGTAGTCGATAAGCTCATCTTTGGTCATGTTGAGCGAAGAGAAAACATCCTCTACCACTCTGCTCATCGGGTAAAGGAAAGTGTTGATTGAGTCGTTGCGTCCCGGAGATAGAGTCTTCAGGTTATGCGGTAGCGTTCCCAACGGGTTATCCTTCTCTTCCAATCGTTGGGATTCCGGAAACCCAACTTCTCAAGGAATTCGACTGCGAAAGGATTCAAGAAGGATGCCCCTCCGCTGGCCTGGGTGTACGAAGAACCCGAACACTCTGCGTTGTTAGGCATGACGTAGTTCCCCCGCTAGTTCGCCTCCTGAATGGCCGTGAGGTCACGTTGGCAACGCTGTTGTTGCTTCTCAGGTCCTCGGAGACGGTAGAGGATCATTCATCTCACCGCTGACACCATGTCGTGTATTGGGGTGAGTTAAGAGTACCAGCGACAAGAGCCGCAAGAGAACACCAGCTACGTCAGTCGCCTTTTTCGAACTACCCCTAAACCTCGAGACGCACACGCGCGCATCGCTACCGTAACCGCGCATAAGTTCCGCGCTACCCGAGTAACGCGAATCTGCCAGTCAACATAGCCATCCAGCGCCTGTTCCATATAACGCAAGATGCGTTCCCACTTATATGACAAACTAAAACGAAGTACCCTCAGCGAAAAAAAAATGACGAGCAGATAACCAATTTTTAAAGCATGACTTTATGTTTCGCTTATTTACGATACGTGCAAGTTTTAACAACATCTTGGGATAAGAATCGCGATCGAACGCCTTTAAGTAAACGGTGAGTGCAATCTCAACTTGTCCATGTCAGTCCATAACTTTAGCGATGTTGGCCACGACAGAAACAAATGATTGGTTTCAAGAACAAATATTTGCTTGAACACGATACTCTACAAAGTCTTTGCACATGACTATATTAATGATACAGGCCTAAAGTTGTTCAATGACGAGAAATCTCCCGATTCGTTATCTTGAACGACTTTTACTATCTTTCACTTGAGTGGAACAACCGCCTCTGATAACGACCGGGTCGACAAAACAAGACCATTCAAGACTACGATTACATATACCCTTTAAGAAATGTGTTAGAAATGCCATCGGACCCCTGCAAACAATTTTTATGAAGGTTTAGCAATAAAAAATTGCCCTGAATTTAGGCAGTAATGCTAAAATTGTCCACCAGCGGAGCAACAGGTCAATAACTATTATCCTCCATAGAAACGGAGGATAATAGTAATCTTTAGGAAGTGATGATTTCGTTTTTGACTTTGTTCTTCTAATTCGTCTTAGCCTGAACATTTGGAAACATTACAGGCTATCGAACTGGAGACAAATGAACCCGTGCAGTAAATATCTATTTGAACCTGTGAAACGTAAATCGTTACACTCGGGCGGTGCAAGGAGTTATTGTCCTTCGCCTAAATACCACCTAGAATGGATTCCTCACAAAATAGCCTATAAAGATTGTACCACAAGGCTTCTCAGAAACAAAGAGATAACGGGCAAATTCATGTGCGAACGTCCGTAAGGCAAGGATATTCCATGTCACCGCTGCAATACAATTTATATTAAGATCGTTTTTGTTTAAGGGCTTTTAATAGCAAAGAATGTCGATTTTTCATCTGCAAAATACCGAGAGATAGGTTATCAGTTTCGCAGATGACATCATGGTATTTTGCAATGACGAGTGGAGCGTTAGTGTCGTGGTTCCTTTAGCGACATGTTTCTGTGAGGCTACTGGCGCCGCTATAAATTCGAACAAGAGCGCCGGGTTTTAGCAGGACGCAAGAAGTAACGCCTTCTGCTCATTTAAAGTGCGATGGTGTTCACTGGGACCGAATGCCCTGAGCATCACTCGGCGTACAGTGCTAATCACACTTGTCTATACGCGGGAGAGTGCGGCTTTCTCCGGGTAGCGCTAGACTGGTGGCATTCGCGGAAACTAAGCTAGTCACGTGGCGCGACATGGAACGGCCCGCTAGAGGGGTGTCCTGTCCGCTTTATCAGCTTGATAAGCGATAAAAGTAAAGTGGTTTATGGTATATTTTTGTTTTTTGACGACGACATCGTTGATACGCCTTCATGCTTTAGTTTGTTTATTGTTCGAGCAATGATGATAGGAAAAAGCGTGCGAGCAGCCTTCCGCGTTCGCCGCCAACTGATAGACTGGGCAGGACACACCTCGAGCTGGCCGTTTCATGTTGCGCCACGTGACTAGCTTAGTTTCCGCGAATGCCACCAGACTAGCGTTCCCCAGAGAAAGCCGCAAGGTTGCGCGTTATTGACAAGTGTGATTAGCACTGTACATTTAAACTGTTACCGCGAGATCCAAACATATTGGTCGGCGTCCGCCTCTGACCTGGTCAGCCGTGCATCACGATGGAAGCAACGTGATCTATTCATCTTCGCGAAAGCGAAAGTTTGCAACATTTGTTTTGTGTTTATTTCAAACATATGCTATGTTTTGCAAGCGATCTATATGCTGGAATGAACATTCAGGAGTTTCACAGCTTTCTTGCTTTGTTCATCTTGGGATCTAATTGGGAACGCATGAGGCGTAAGAACCTCTTTCACCGGGTGCCTCACGGGGGACTTGGGTTTGGAACTCTTTGTTAAGCAACTCGTGTCTTGATGCTTTTTTTCTTTGGGAACCAAAGCATCCCTTCATTTGAAGGTTCATCCAGGCAAAACTGTCACCTCATCGGGCACCACTCCTTGTGCCCTCCTGTGGTGGCGAGCCCACTCGTCTTTGGGGATTTAAAAGGAGGTATTTGACGCATTGGATTTTTTTGTCGGCCCATTCCTCTTTTGAATATTTGTCTCTTGTGAGCAAGAAAACGCTGACGCGCGATGTCGGTAGCCAGTTGGTTTCCCACGGCACTCTGTGAAACTCATTTTGGCAATGGCACCCGATATGTGCTGTAGAGAGTGGAAAGTATCTGCGTACATTCTTCGGCGAAAACCTTTTTTTAGTTACAGACTAATACGTTGCCGGTCAAAGTTTGGCTAAGGAAAAAGCGTATCTATATACCGTGGACTGTTAATCGTTGGTTATGTAAAAAATCTGAGACAGTTGTTTTAAACTTTAGCTGGGATGCCGCATTTGTTTTTGCTATGTGCTCCAGCGCACGCTTAAGAAGAACTGCCCAATACCCCATTGGGCGTTTTTTAAGGTTAGTTACGACGACTGCGTACCTTTTGACATGTCTTTTTTTCTGCTGGGTCTTTGTAGCATATGGCGGTCACGCATGGCAGTGTGGCAGGCCGACCCTAAGACACAAAAAGTCTGTTTCTCTTTTTTTCGACTTTGTCGAGCAAGTAGAATGTGTGTTTGCCACCAGCAAACCTAAGCCCGAGTGGCAAGGCCATTGTAAGTGCCTTCTCGAAATGATAAATTTTTAACATTTGCCACAAAAACTTTGTGGTGCATTTCAGCGTGTCTTGATATTGAACTTTTTTGCAATAAGAAATAACACGTTTGTAGCCGAATCGTAAGCATGCTTGGCTTCTACGCAAAAGGCTCCAGGTTCGATGCCTGGGAGCTAGGGCGCCTTTTTTTTCCCTGGAAATGTTAAGTTGTGCTCAATTTGAGGATCTTGTTGCTTATTGGAGGTTCGATTGCACTACGCGCCGAACCTTCGACGCCTATTTTTCCAGAAGCCCACGCGTGTACTACATTAGGGCCTCCGCGGGGTGATCCGGAGTCAGTCTCGCCCCAGCGTTCGATACTGTTGTTCCGCCGTCATCGCCGCTAGTGGCGCGAGCCTTTTTTATTTTGTTTTAGCCATAAGTTCGCCCCAGTAAACGTTTAGTTTGATTCAGTATTCGTCGCCTCATCAATTGTTATTTGGGACAATATGATTGCAAGCTTTATGGTGTTTGTTTTGCGTTCGCCGTCGTATTGTACCTTTAGGTAGGCACATTTTTGCGAATGAACTAATTCGGAACGCGTGGTGCCTGCACCATTGTCGTGCCCGCGATGACATCAAGGCTGCTTCATTTTAAAGTATGTAAACTTCTATGGACGTTGGAGAATCGTTTGTTGACGAACATTTTACTTCAGAAGAAAATCACAGCGGCCTTGCGATCGCCATGTGGCGTGGCTTGCTCCGAATACCAGAGTGCCAAAACTTGTCTGTCTACTCAATTCGCCATGTTGAAAGTATTTGGGTTTCCGCCTTTATGCTAGTTTGGTGCCGCAAATAATAATTTTTTAAACCCTTCCAAAGCTTACTCCAGGACGAACAGGTTGTCCGGAAACGGTTCACTAAACCTACGTGTTTTATAGTTCCAAACAATTTGCATGCGCATGCGCAATGGCGTCGGCCAACCGTTCGGGAACAAGCAGTGCGCATCAAACAATTAACAAAAACGACATATTTCAGCAATCGGTCACGAGCCACTACCCAAAGCTTGTCAACCTTTTAATTATCGCAAGCAGAAATCGACTGATCAAGCAATGATCGGGTCTAATCTCTGAGCCGCATTAAAGTATAATCAGTTTGGCGACTATTCCAACACTGTGACATCCTGACTAAGCCATCAGGTTTTGCGAAGACGAGATTGAAACGAAACGGTATCTTTTTGATGTTGAAGTTGGTTATTTACACACGCAAATGCCAATCCACTCTGAACGATGATTTGCTACTTCGCGTAAAAAGGGAAGAAGAGAGTGAGTTTGGGGACTAGAAAGAAATACAATGATAAAAAATTTCGCACGTCGTTTACAGTAAAATTTAAAGTATTTTTAATACGTGACTAGAGTCAAGATAATTTATCAAGGCTTTTGTAGCCTTATGTCTATTCTTAGGAGTTGGCCAACGCCCACGAAGGCGGTGCAGTTGAATGTCTTCGCTCGTTCATAGTGGTATTTTTAGTGTACGCTCTATTCAGACACAGTCTATGAATTATTTACGTTACGCTATAGATATTAGACTTTATCGGGGTATATATATTTTTTTAATTTTACTCCGTTGATTTTTGGTATGTTTAGTAATAATGGGATTTGTTCATAAGATCGAGGAAATTTATTGCAGATTTTTTTAACAATACATTTGGAATCAGTTCCCGAACGTGGAATAAAGACAATTACGTTTTCCTTCTGAACATATCTGGATGCATTGTCTGCAATCTAATTCCCAGCAATCGCTCAATGTCCTGGCATATATTGGACTAATACTTCATGTCTTTGAACTTCTATAGTTTGGTGAATCGGCAGGATTATGTAAATGATTTAAATATTTGAACTTTCTTTATCCATTCATAATAGTGGTTGGAGTACACATTTTGAGTCAACGAAGATCACCCAGGGGTTCGGAGCTATACTACAGTTATATTCAATGGCTGCATTTTTTACTGAAGTATCTGCCGTCGTGGAGGATATTGCGTGACTTATTTTGCGTTTATAGAAATTTTGTTGTATGGAAGATGCATTCCGAAAAGTATTTTTTTAAGTCATAGAATCGTCCGTATTAAATAACTCATCACAACTTTCATACACCCTTGGTACCTTTCCCTTTGAAATGGTTGCCTCTTACAAATATCTTGGAGTTCATTTTACTGATAACATATCATGGAACGCTCACATCGATCATATTACTTCTAACTAGTGATGGACCGAATCTGCCGAACTTCAGATTCGGCAAAGTTCGGCAAATGCCGAACTTTTGCAGGAAAGTTCGGCAAAGATTCGGCAAAAATTCGGCAAATGTCTGCGCACGCGCGAGAACGCGACGGAGCCATGGATTGCAAATGGACGCCGTGCAGTCGTTCGGTTACCATCATGGTTACCATCGTGCAGTGTAGTACAACCAGCGGTTACGGCGCGGTGTGGAGTAGGCAACACGGTAGCAGTGCGTTTGTGAGCGAGTGTGGTTCTCTTCAATATTTTCTGCCTCAAGAATAGAAGATCGACCAGTAATTTACGCAGTCAACTGCGCAAGTGATAAATGATGCGGTGCATTCGGACCCATTGGCCGACAATTACTTTAAAGCACTCCTCGCAAATATAACAATTCTGTTTTCGGCTCAGGAGTAGTGTGTTCCAAAACAAAGTAACATTGCTTTTTCAATTAGTGTTATTCCGCGATTTTCATGTATCTGCATAAAACTAAACACAAAACTATAATGCTCGACGTTGCACATCCGACATTCACTGTCCCTATCTTCCGAAACGTTCGTGTGTGTCCTAACACCAAAAACAGGCATTTTAAAGGTTGAAAACGAGACGTTGCGAATATGGGCAGCACACTTTCATGCAAAGCTGACGTCAAGTGACTCAAATAGAAGAACATGCATGTTTACAATATTATTATTCTCTCTTCTGGTCAAGGCGCAGCAACCGTTGCATTCGTTTTCACGCACAAAACGGTGACTCCCAGAGAAAGCAAGAACGCAGCATTATTGCCCTCATTTTAGCGGTGTACACAGTACACACACATGCAGGCTTGCGCTGATGATGCCTCAAAAACGAAACTCTCCTAGCGTGATTCGTGACTGCGCCACGCTCGCA
The DNA here is from genome assembly GCA_037355805.1 of Ixodes ricinus. Taxonomy (NCBI): domain Eukaryota; kingdom Metazoa; phylum Arthropoda; class Arachnida; order Ixodida; family Ixodidae; genus Ixodes; species Ixodes ricinus. Next base: position 52,608 of record JAZHYW010021162.1, on the reverse strand, counting down.
TCTACCCAACCTCGTTGTCACGCCACTTCTGCAAGGAGTCATTAAAATTGTCAGTAGACACACAAAAACGACACCGATACAATTATCTTGTAGAATTTCACCTTATGTAGTAACAACTATGTCAATATGCATTACATGTTGCATTTAAGTTAAGAAAGAAAGAAACATAAAACCTTTTTTTCGCCAGAGAAAAACGAAATATCAACGAGTCTGGTAACAATGAATTTTTGCCGAATCTTTGCCGAATCTTTAAAAAAGTTCGGCAAAAGTTCGGCTTTGCCGAATCCCAAGATTCGGCGCCGAACTTTCGATTCGGCAAAAGTTCGGCCCATCACTACTTCTAACGCTAACTTTATGATAAATTACTTGAAACGAAGTTTTGCTTTAGGTCTAATGCCACTGAAGTTACTACTTTTATTCAAAACCCTTGTACGCTCTAAATTAGAGTATGCTGCAGTAATCTGGGACCCCAGTATCTCCACATTGATACCAATCAAAACCGTGGCGCGCGGTTTATCTTTTGTAATTATCATCATTCTGCAAGTGTGTCATCTATAAAACATAATTTATCTTTGCCCCTTCTTTCTCTGCGCGGTAAAGTATCTCGTCCATCGCTTTATCATAAAATTTACTCCTCTTTCAATACTCTAAAAGAAAAACGTATTCTCCCTCCCCCGCACATCTCCTTTCGCCTTGAGCATCAGTATCAGGTTGGAATTCTCCAGTGTCGCACCTCCACCTACCTCGATGTTTTATTCCCAGGGCGTCACCGGAGTGGAGCCACCTTCCCACGACTTTAGTGTCCATATCATCAATTGATTGTTTTAGAGATGCAATAACCAGCCATTTTTGTCAGCAGGCACGCAGACTGCTTTTTGTCGTGTTAAAGTTTTGTATTTGTTCTCATTTTCTTATTATGCTTTGTCACTTGCCCCTCCCCTCTGTAATGCCCTCTGGCACTGATGGTACTGAGAAAAATATACATTAGTTTCTAGACAATATGTTCGACTTATGTTTTCTCAAGCGCTTAGCTTAATCACAGTTACTCGTATCACAGTTTTTTTTTCAATTCCTGCAATGTTGGGTCTTGTTTCTAATAAAAGATGCATCCACGGTGGATGTTTTGAATTCTTAGCTGACTCAGTTGAGTTAGGGAGATGGACTGTTAAATCCAAAACTACTTTCGCAAAACCAGACGAAGATTTTGATTCCACAATATTTTTAAGGGCGCTATATTTCAGTCAACTTACATGTCGAAGGTGAAGTCGAAATGTTTCTTGAGCTCTGAGAGGAAGATTGGTACTGTTCGAGCGTAAACGACTTTTCTAGTGTTGGACGCGTATTTGGGTAAGCATAGGCACGTCCGCAGGGCTTCTGCCTGTGAACTCTCAACACCAATCATTACTGTCTTCGAGGAAGTGAGCATAACTGCCAAGGTATCCGTTAACAGTCTTTCAAAAAGAGAATTATAGAGTCAATTGAGGGTAGACAAGTCTCCCACCCCTCTCTTGTACCGCTGATTATTTGTGTAATTTGAGTGAAATACATTAGTTTTTAAGGTCTTTGACGTGAGGACACCACGTGATATTTTATTGAACAGTTAACCCTAGTATAGTATGGGCTGCGAGATGACAAATCCTTTTTTCTTCTATGTAAATCAAGTACATCCTAGGATGTTTTCTTGCAAAAGCAAAAGCGGTAGACTTTTCCGGCGATATACGGAGGCCACGAGCACTGATATTTCACTGTAACGTTGATCGCCTACTGCAGTCATACACGGTTGATACACAGTTATTTGCTGGCAACGCAAATAGTAAGGTCATCTGTGTACAAAGAGATGTAAATTTTATCTGGTGGCAATTTTCGAAAATTAAGGAGTGATATGTTTAATAGCATCGGACGTAGAACTCCTCCTTGAAAAATTCCACGTTTTACTTCATGGTGTCCAGGCTCGCCATCTTGCTCAGTATTTTAGATTTTCTCTTGAATTAATTTGATTTCCATGTGGACTTCAAACTTTATGTTCTTTATGTCAAATCATAAGTCATCGTGTTATATTATATCAAACGCGGTTTAATTACAATAAAGCGAGAAGTTCTTATTTTCCATATTTTTATTTCTTCTACCATTCACACTAAAGTCAATACATTTTTAAGGCTGCTCCTTCCATGTCGGATATCTGAGAAGGATATATATTTTTGTTCTGCACATCCCATCCCATTCGTGCAGGCACAATTATTTCCATTATTTTACCAATACAACTTCAAGCAGTATTTGGTTTGAAGGAGTAAATATTCAGAGGAGATTTGGCCTGTGTGATAATCGGCAGAAGCCAAGCTAGGTTCCATACTTTTTGTTTCACGCCTGATTCCCATGAGTTGGAGACTTGAGTAGGAGACGTCGGGCTGTGTCGCCACGATGAATCAACGCAGAGCTACATAGTCCGTCCGGACTTGGGGATGTGGTGTTGCGTAATAAAGTGCTATATTCGCACCTTTTAATGTGAAGGGAGTGCAAATGAATCGACAGACCTTTGTTATTTATCTTGTGATGTCAATAGCCAATTTAGAATTTGACAAAAGACAAGTGATCTTTGGTCAGTATTCTGCCACCACAGTTGTGTATGAAAGCTTTCGCCTCAAAACAATGAAATGAACTTGGTGCAGTTCCTGGGGTTGGTCCGAAGGCTTCTCATTATCAGCCTAATACGTGTTGGAAGTTTCTTGGGGTCCAGGCTCACGCACTTAGAACTCAACGCTTCACTGAGAGTTTCTCCAAATGTCGATCGACGTGCTTCTTGACTTGACAAAACACCTTCAAGTCTTCAAACTTTTTACTTTTTCGTGCTCTTTCGTTTTGGATTTGACGAAATGGTCTTTTTTTATCGAGACCCATCTGCGAATTAGCCTATTTGAGCAACTTCGTAGCTTTAGATTTGGCAGACGCATTAATGTACGAAAGACAATTTGTACTTGTGATCTTATTAAAAACTTCCTCCATCTTCTCTTCGGATGTTTCCCAGTGAGTGCAGAAAAAATCTTTTATCACCTTTTCATCACTCAAACCTACATATTGTTATGTAAATGGGGATATTATCACTTACGTAGATTTCAATATCACCAAACCACGATATTTTCACTGCAAGATTAGATAATGTCAGCAAATCGTACAAAATTCTACTCATCGACAGCCCCTCCACCCCCCCCCCCTAGTGTATATTGGACTTCCTTCATTGAGAACTGTTGGGCCATAGTTGTACGCTCGATATATCTGCGCACCTCCGCAAAAATTAGTATTTTTGTCGGCACTACATTGATTAGTGACCATTAGAGTCGCTCGTCAGAGTACGTGGAGCAGCCTAGAAAAGCATTCGGTGAAACGTGCAGGGTGAGTGGCCGGCGGTGAGGCCTTTGCGGTGATTTGACTTGCGGTGAGAAGACCTCGTAAAGGTACTCATGTTGAGGATCCCGCTATGAGATGATTGTAGAGAGAGGCTCGCGGTGTGTTGCGGTGCGTTGCCGCGTTGAATTGCATCCATTGAGTTGCGTTGGGTCCCACGTGGTGATTTGCTTAGTTGAGTGGAACGTGGTGAGTTGCTTGGTGTTTCTACGTCGAGCTGCACGCGCTGAGCTGCGTTGTGTTGCATCCGGTGATTTGCTTGGTTGGGTTGCACGCGGTGAGTTGCGTGACGAGGCCGCGTTGGATTGTACGCATTGAGTTGCTTTCTTTACACACGGTGATTTGCTTGTTTGAGTTGCATTCGGTGAATTCTGTGGCACTGACACGGTGCGTTGCACGCAGTGAGTTGCTTGGTTGAGTGACACGCAGTGAGTTGCGTGGACGGAGTTCCGTGGCTGAGAAACTGGCACGTGTTGCGTTGCCTGCTGCGGGTCCCCCGTGTGAGCATCGCGCTTGAGGCAGTAACGTGAGGAAGGCCGCAATGACTTGTCCGCAGTAGCGTGTCCGCGTTGCTGCTCTGCGTATTTGAGTCGACTGCATAGGTGCACTCGTGCTAAGTAGGCAGCGTGACGATTGCGGTTAAAGGCCGGTGGTTTGTCGCTTGCTGATGGTTGCTGCTTGTGGTGGGTCATCCGCGTAGAGGTGCTCAAGCAGAGCAAACCACGGTGAGCTGTTCGCGCTTGCATTCTTTTGCACGCAGTGATTTGCTTGTTTGAGTGGCATTCAGTGAATTCTGTGGTGCTGACACACTGGGTTGCACGCAGTGAGTTGCTTGGTTGACTGACACGCAGTGAGTTGCGTGGACGGAGTTCCGTGCCTGAGAAGCTGGCACGTGTTGCGTTGCGTGCTGCGGGTCCCCCGTGTGAGCATCGCGCTTGAGGCAGTAGCGTGAGGAAGGCCGCAATGACGTGTGCGCAGTAGCGTGCCCGCGTTGCTGCTCTGCGTATTTGAGTCGACAGGATAGGTGCACTCGTGCTAAGTAGGCAGCGTGACGATTGCGGTTAAGGGCCGGTGGTTTGTCGCTTGCTGATGGTGGCTGCTTGTGGTGGGTCGTCCGCGTAGAGGTACTCAAGCAAAGCAGCCCACGGTGAGCTGTCCGCGGTACGTTCGATGCTGTGTGTTCCACGTGGCAAACTGCACACAGGGCTTCAGCGTTGAAGGAGTTGCATAAGGAGGGATGCGGTTAGGAATTTTTAGTTTGCCTTGTTTGGTTAAAAAATGAGTCTGACCGGCAGTGATGGTGACGGAGGCAGTATGTGCGATGATGGAGTTGAGGGCAGTAGCGCCGAATGTTTGGGTGAAAATGGTTGCCGCACCCCGCGAGCAAGATGGCGCTTGGAATTGCAGGTACAGTGGGTGGAGGCACAGGCCGTCATTGCGAAGGGCTCGAAGAGCTTCGGATTTGTGTTTTAAAAAGAGTAAACCTTTTTTAAGTGCCTCCAAGCACCGACACAGCATGTGGCGGTAATACGAAGATGTGCGCTTGTTTCGCCGGTGTGTGGATACAAAAATCTCAGTATACAAGAAATGTCTCGATAACGATTTACTGGTAAGGTCTGGCTGATCGCCAGGCCTTGTCATTTTGGCGGCCGCTTGGGCGCCAGAATTGAAAATGTAGAGCGGCAGACAACGAATGGGGGGGGCAGGAGAGCCCCTTGACGGGTGCCCCGCTGCGGCGAGGCGCCGAAACGCACTTCTCCCGAGCCATAGAATGTCCACTCGTGCTCCTCGCGTTTCTCGCGCTACCGCTTCTCTCGTCGGGTTTTGAAAACCATGTTTCGGGCCCTTGCCGCTGCAAAATGTTGTGCCCTGACGTCATGGTTCCCCGTGAAATGCTCTGTGTTACCAGATCATCGCGCTCGGAATCTGGGACCGGGCACTCTAGGGCTCCGTCGTCAATCTGCCAGGATTTGTGAGTATAGAGGAAGCTATGGGATGTTTCAAAGCCAGAAGCGCGGCCTAACTCGAGCTTGCAGCGTTGGCTGCAGTCTCAGCTTAAGGGTTAATTTAGTATAGACACTTTGCAGGAGCAGTGCATGGAAGCCGCCATAACCGACCCTCAGTTTTTGTTTCCTCTTATCCTGTTTATTTCACTTCCGACTACATGCGGGCGGCATTGCCCAACTTGATCAGTCAAATTTTTACCTACATCTACCTGACGATCCTAGGAAGCGGTTTAGTATTATAATTGACAGAGCACTCGAAGATCTGCGTAATTGCATTAAAATTAACGGTGATCAATATAATTACTTTAAGTCAGCAAACGCTCATCCAGTTGCCGTCTATATTCTCCTCTAGGTTCGCAAGCCCAGCAATCCAGGGAGGCCCATTATATCAGGCATAAGAGCGCCAACCGAACGTATTTCAGAATTCATAGACCACGCGATTATACATATACCCCCCCCTTGCTACAATCTTACGTAAATGACACACACAATATATTAATCTTATTGACTATGTGAAGAGATCCGATTTCACAGGATAGCATCTTGTTACTATCAATGTGAGCGCTTTGTACAGTAACATCCAGACATGTACGTAACGCGTTACAAGTAATGAGTTACTTCTACCTAGCTACTATTTTCGGTAACGAGTAACGTATTCAGTTACTTTTCTAAAAAGGAACGAGTAACATAATTAGTTACTTTTAAAGCCAAGTAATGAGTAACGGTATATCAATACTTTTGAGGAGTAACGTGTATAACAACGTTTAAACCGCCTTGTTTTTATTCGAACCTGAGTAGGCGTGTATTGCGAGAACGGTGGGTGGGCAACCCGAAAAACAACTAAACAGTATCACAGTACAGCAACGTATATCCCTGAACAAGTGAGTCGAACAGTTCGACTGACATGTCCAGAGATAAAACGTTGCTGTAATCAACTCTACAGCTGGGAATGTCCCTCACCCATCGAACACAATAAGGTTGGTTGGTTGAACCTTCTGGAACCGGGTACGGACCGAATGTAAGCCTGGAGGTTGGGAACACGGTAAGGCACAGAACCCGCTGTCCTCAACGAAGGCGCAGTTTTCGAAGATTCACCAGTTATTACTGAAGCACAACACTGCCGTTCCTTCGAGCGCGTCGGTATAGAACGATTCTTTAGCGTCGCCGGATATGTATTTTCAAGCAAGTGGGGAAACACAACTGATGAAAACTTCGAGAGGCAGCTATTGCTTAAGTGCAACGACTACTAAAAAGAAAACAATAAACCATGAAACAGAACCAGTTCTGTATTTGATAGTCAAAGTAACGAGAAAAGTAACTCGTTCCTTTTGAGATAACGCACGTGTTTCTTTTGAGAATCGGTAACGAGTAACGTATTTAGTTACTTTTTGAGTGAGTAACGAGTAACGGTATTTAGTTACTTTTTGGGGTATCGAGTACATGTCTGGTGACATCCCACACAGTGAGGGACTGGCAGCCGTGGAACAATTCCTCTCTCTCTACCCTTCGTCTCTCTGAGACAGTAGCTGTACTCTGCGCTTATTAAAATTAATTTTAGACTGCAATAACTTTATATTTGATGATGATCATTACTTGCAAATTAAAGGCGCGGCCATGGGGTCGACTATTTCTCCAAATTACGCTAATATTTTTATGGGCGAGTTTGAGGAGACCTTTGTTTGAACTACATCAATATTCCCGCCATACATCTCGGAATATTGATGATATATTTATTATTTGGAATGACACTGAAGATGGATTTCCTAAGTTACCTCAAAGGTTGTCACCGTAAAATTAAATTTACCTGCACTCACTCAGCAAACTCTATGAACTTTCCCGACGTTAACGTTAAAAATATGTGAAGCCATTTGGTAACGGAGTTGTACCGAAAGCTACAGACAAACGCCAATTTCAACGCTATATTAGCTACCAACAAAAAGTTTAAAAAATAAACCTTACAGCTAATTATTTTTCTGGCGTAGATTTTGTTCTGAAAAATCAATATTTAAGGAAAACGTAACATCCTTGAAAAACACAATATTCAAAAGAAAATATCCCGCATCAATTCTTGATGACGCCACAAGAAAGGAATCCGCTCTGGAACGCAGCACACTCCTTAAACCCCGACGACAGCTTCACTCCAATGAAACAAGGGTGCCGTTGGTTATAAAGTACTACTCTAACCTATCAGGCCTGAATTTCATATTGAAACGCCATTTAAACATCCCTCATTCCAACGATAAACTTTTAAAAAAGTACATATTTCCCGACTCAAATTTTGCAACATTTCTTAAGCATGGAATCTTGGGAGGATATTATGTACCTCGTATATATAAAAAAGAGTTCACGCGGCGGTTGTGGTCCTGGCCACAACACTCCTTGGCAACTTTCCACGTGTTTTTCTTTTTTTGAGCGCTGATAAAACTTCGAGCTACGCATCAGACTTCTACATATATATTAAACTGCATATTGGTTGCAAAACACCAGACGTGATATGTATTATAAACAGCACACTGTGTAACAAGCAATACGTGGGATAAGCTAAAAATTAAATAAAAGAGCGATTTTATAGCCACAAGTTTGATATTGTAAGTGAGGGACAAACAACAGCCGCCAAACACACCCTCCGACGAACCCGACATCCTTAAGCACCTAAAATTATCACCATGGAAAGCAGTTTCAAAAATAATATTATGCTCAAAAATAAGGAGTCCTCTATATCTAAATTTAAATCCATAACCCCGCTTGGTGTGCATATTTCAAAAGGAACCTGTCTAAGTTGTTCAAGGTTTTTAGTTTTGTTAGTTTTTTGTATACTACAGGTAAACATTCTCCCCAATTACAGAAGGGAGCCCGGGGTGGGGGGGGAGACCTTTTTGAGGGGAGAGCTAAAAACTTTGGATTGTAGGGACGTCGCCCGCTAAGTTCCCTCTTTTCTTCTCTTTCTTTCTTTTTTTTTGCGGGGAGGGGGGAGGTCGAGCTGGGATACGTTTTAGTTTAAGAAGTAGTTTTTGGTATTTTGTTTACCAGCGCGACCCACGTGTCACAGTCCTGTATTCGGTTAACGCACACTTCGGTCCTCTTTATGATCTTCGTTTCCTTCGGCGTTATCCAGGCTTCGGCTCACTCGACTTGACCCATGTGTGTTTTTATTTCAGAGCGCAGCTCTTAGGCGCCCGTTTCCGGCTTGAGCGCCGATGCCGTCGCCGTCGCCGTCGGCGCAACCGCGCGGTGCATGATGGGTAAATCTTCCCGCTAAATTTAGCGGAAAATTTTCCCGCTAAATCTAGCGGAAAAATTTCCTCGCTAAATCTACCGGAAAATTTTCCCCGCTAAATCTAGCGGAACATTTTCTCCGCTAAATCTAGCGGGAAATTTTCCCCACTAAGTCTAGGGGAAAATTTTCCCTGCTAAATTTAGCGGGGAAAATCTCCCCGCCCCTCTCCTCGAGGTCACGTGAACCCCAGGCCACGTATCCCCCCCCCCCTTCCCGAGGTCATGTGACCCTCCCCCCGTGCCTTCCCCTCCTCCTCAAGAGCTGCGCTCTAGTTCGGCGTTAGAGGGAGTTGTAAACGGCTTTCATTTTTTTTCATTTATTGTTTATATACAGGCTGTTTCTTTTTAACTGCGCCAAGTTTTTATTTAAAGGGGAAAAATTTTATGAATGCGGTTTTCACTGCATAACTAGATCCATTAATTAACAATATCATCTGTTGGGATAGTTGGTTACACATTATAAGATAAAATTAGCGCAAACGACAAGAGAAGAGAAAGGTGAGACAAGAAAGAGCGCTACTTACAACTGACGTTTTAATAGAAAAAGACATTATGGAAGTGAAGCATTATTAACAATAAAAGGAAGAGGAAAAAACTGATCAAAAATACGACAGCGCCCCAGGTTTTCTTGATAAAGAAGAAGAAAAACACCAAAATCGTGACTACCTTTGGTTGCTGTACTAAAGGAAGAAGAAATAAAAAAAAATCCTAGAAAATAAGCCAGAACATTCAGATGTTGAACACCTCGTCGGACCTAATGTGAGACACAAGATAAAAATTCTATCTTAATGTACGCTACACACTTCTTGCGGCGTATGGATCATTACTCGTGGAGTTCAAGATAGTGTAGTTCTTTTGGTGAAAGGGTCACCGAAGGGGCGCTGATGCAGGTGTTTCCGCGCGCGATGATGGTTTGCGCCTCGAAAAGTTCTCTAGATCGTTTGTCGGCCTAACGTCTCAGCACTTTGGTGTTGTTCAACAAGCGCGAGCAGGTGACAGTCTCGTACATGCACGGCGAGGTGTCCTGCTGGTGACGACTTTAGTGCAAGAGCATGTTCTCTGAGACGTTCATTAACGCATCGCCCTGTCTGCCCCACATAAACTTTCCCGCATGTAAACCGTATCTCATAGATTACACCACAGCTGCAGTCCACGTATTTGTGTCGATGTTTTACTCCACATTGTGCATGTAGTATCTGCGTGTTGTTGATCTTCGGACAGAGCTTCTTCAACTTATCCGGTGCAGATAGCACGACTTCAACATGGAACTTGGAAGCCACCTTCTTTGAGTTATGCGAAATACGGTGAATGTATGGCAGGACTGTTGGTCGGTGTCTTCTGTCCCTTTCTTTGTCTCGTTTACCGCGTGAAGTAAGCAAACACTCAGCGACTTCATACAACAAGGAACTCGGGTATCCAGATGACTGGAGTCTTTGCACTTGGGCTTTAAAACTATCACTTTTGAATCTGCACAAGATTTCTTTAGTGCTGCACACAAGCAACTGGTAACAATACCGCGTTTTATAAGCTTGGAATGGGCTGAGTCAAACTGTAAAAGTCCTTTCTGGGTTCGTGGGGGTACGTCCAGCATGTATGATCTTGAGTGAACGTCAGCCTGAGGTCTAAAAATTGCAGGACCGCATTCGCTGGTGTCTCAGAAGTGAAGTTGAGGCCCTTTCCTCCTTCCAAGAAGTCTGAACGTATGTTGTTGATTACTTGTGCCTCTTTGTCATCCGGACAACATGTAAGTAGAACCAAGTAGTCATCCACGTATCGAAAAATACGGGAAATTTGTTTGGTAGACGTTCTGTTGGCTATCTCTCTATCACATTGAGACAAGAAATTGTCGCAAGAAGTGTGTAGTATACATTAAGATAGAATTTTTATCTTGTGTCTCACATTAGGTCCGACGAGGTGTTCAACATCTGAATGTTCTGGCTTATTTTCTGGAATTTTTTCTTATTTCTTCTTAATTTAGTACAGCAACCAAAGGTAGTCACGATTTTGGTGTTTTTCTTCTTCTTTTATCAAGACAACCTAGGGCGCGGTCGTATTTTTTATGGGTTTTCCTCTTACTTGTATTGTTAATAATGCTTCACTTCCTTATTGTATTTTTCTATTAAAACGTCAGTTGTGAGTAGCGCTCAGTCCTGTCCGAACTTTCTCTTCTCTTGTCGTTTGAGCTAATTTTATCTGACCATTAATTAACTTTTTAATTACTGTAATAAGGAGGTATGTTTATATTACGAACTTTGAGGCAGTCATCTGCCAAGACAGTTCTATTTTGTAGAATTCGCGTAACCAGCTTGTGTACCGCGATATTCGTCCACGAAGTTTGCACTTTTATCCGGCTAATGTAGCAAAGTTCGGCTATAGTGGCCACTTTCGTGGGTTTGCCGAATTGAGTGCATAACAAGTCGGATTAAGTAAAAAATTCGGGGGCAGATATCTTGGAACACAGGCGCATAACGCGAATTCTACAGAATGGAACAGTCTTGGCTTATGACTACCTCAAAGTTTCTATTATAAACATATATCCTAATTACATTAATTGAAAAAGTTAATTAACGAATTTCGCTTAATTAGTTTAATAATAGTGAAGGTTATATTCCCATCTAATGTCCACCAAGCCATATAACACGCAGGGAAAACGGAATTCATAAAATTTTTACCCCCTTTATTTAAAACTTTGGTGCAGTTAAAGAAAAAAACACCCTATATATATATATATATATATATATATATATATATATATATATATATATATATATATATATATATATATATATATTTATTTATTTATTTATTTATTTATTTATTTATTTATTTATTTATTTATTTATTTATTTTTCTGAATCGCGAGCTTTAGCTCTAACGTGATGGAGGTCATTGCTTGTTTTCTATTTTCTTGGTTTCGCTAATGAGTGCCGCGACAGTGTTGAACTCGGTACGACTCCTTGTTTCATGTGGGTTTTGTTAGAATGTAGTTTTTGCATGCTCAAGTGTTTCACTTGTACTATTATAGACGTAATTTTTTATTTTGCTTTTTCCAATGTTTCTTTCTTGTTTGCCTTCTCTAAAAACGCTTTGCAACTGTTTTTTCTGCACACTTGAAGAAGGGATGTCTCTTCACGAGATATCGAGTAATAAAGCCTCTGCTGTTGTTCAAATATTTTTCTGCGTTTACGACTTTCTTGGTGAAGACTTGTTCATAATTACAGTTAATTCATCATAGCAGATCAGGTTACTGTCTAATCAGGTTCTATTATGTTCTCTTCCCAGCAATGACCTTTTTGGAGGATCGTCAACGCCCGTTTCAGTGGCTCTGTATCTCAGTGAAAAAAAGAAGGTCAGCAATGGCGACTGAAATATCGGGTGTCTGTAAAGCGTCTATAGTGAGACTGGGGCCTAATGGCGCCGTCTCACATGGGAGTGCATGCTGCTTGGTCTAGTAAAGAGCTCTAACTTCCTCTGTGACGTGCATCAGGCACGCATCTGAAACAGCGCTCACAGACTCTCCGCTTTGTTTTGAAGCCCAGTATTAGTCAGCGTTGTTTATTTGAGGGCTTTTTGCATCGCGGATGCTTGTAGAGTGAAACTGACTGAGACTGCTAGTTTAACGCGCCAATTTTGATTTAATGCTTTATAATATTATCGTAATAAACAATTTACGATTTGTGGAAAATCACTCGACGCCTGGAAACATATGGCGAAGGCGTTATACCAATGTAAAGCAAAACATTTTGAGTAAAAATATACAAAACAGAAGCACTTCAATATTGCATTTCTAGCTGCTGCATGTAAAGAGGAGATAAAAAGACATTTTAAGCTCAGTTTAACGAACAAAATGGATGGAAGGTATCTTCCACTTAATACTGACGAAGTTTTAGCTCGACGCTGCCCTTGCCTGCTGCAAAAATAGTTAAAAAGATCCAACGAAACTCACGTCGGGCCCGATAACAGGGGCGCCTGTGATTCCGAAAACTGCGGGTTTTGAGCCTGGGGAACCATGACATCAATTCAGCCTCCTAAGGCGATTGGTCGAAATAAGCGGAGCCCATTCGTATTTGCTTTAAATCATCAATTATTAAAACAAACTTTCATTTTAATTTAATCTAATAACAAATAACATTATAACCTTTTATCAGAAGCGTATAATGCAGTAGAAATGAAATAGGTACTATTTCAGTCCTTGGGGCGAATACACAAAACAATGAAAAATGAAACGTCTTTTATTCGCGAATAATAGGCGGGGACCGACTTGAAGAGCACCTTGTGCGGCAACAACATGACATATATATTTTATGAGAAAACTATAAATGGCGAATCATTTTGTGTTGTTCGTTTCTTCACCACATTTTTAGTTCCACCATGAAACGAGCTGCCTTATCTCTTTCAGACACGCGCTGCAGTTTCCGGTACACCTCAGCGTCTATGTCAAAAAAATTCCGTCAGACCTCGACGCGCAGAATGCCTTCAAGTTGTTTTGTTCATGTTTTTTTTGTATTGCTCATTTCAGTAACACGAGAAATAGTTAGAACGCGCAAATAAAAGGCAACATAAAATATTGAATTTTTCGTGGCGAGGGACGTTAGCCGATGCTCTGGTGCTCCAGGCCTATAGAGGTAACATATTAATCTAGATTGGAAGGGTCGCCTGCATTTGGACCGCTTCGGAATGGCGGGTGATGGACGCACACACCGCGGATCCCAATTGTCCCAGTTGGTTGTCCCGATATGCACATAACCATGGTGTCGCCCTATTATGCGCCAATAAGCATCAGAGCAACACGTGTGAGGTTAGTACCACGTTATTTTGTTTGCTTATTTTCTTGGAAAGCACCGAAAGTGCGCATTGTACAAATATATATATATAGTTGACAAGCGCTCCAGCAACTTAAACGTGTCGCGAAAAAAACGAATGCGGCTAACGCTTCGTCTGCTTTCTTTCTCCGCTCGTATGCCGCTCTCTTTATCGTTCTTTCTTAAGAGACCGCCGATAACAGCGCCCAGGATCGGCAACGCACTGCTCCCGTTTTTTTAGTTAAGTTATCTTGTCAGCACATTTAATTTGCGGCCGGTGTCAGCAGTCGCAGTTCTAAGATTACGCGTATATAGAGCGAAAGCCGGAGTGTGAAATTCACAGCATGTTCACGACTCATGTACTTCACAGGTCCTGATCTTTAGGGGTCATGCCATTGTGCGGCGTTTAAATATTCGTAAAGGTGCGTTATACTTAGTAAATGACATATTATGTACTTTACATTGTAATACAATATGTCTAACTGACCACAGACTCTAAACGCAGATGAAGTACATCGGATACAAGTGGTCAAAATAGGGGAGTTCACCCTCTCGTTAGTCAAAGGAAACATTCGCTATACAAAGATGGGTTTGAGGAAGGCACCAAAGTGTTATTCTTAGGCTCAATATAAAGATGTCATTTAGGTTGCAAGACCCTTGGAGTTTGCTTTTAGAGCATTGAAGAGTTGCAATCAAGTCCAGAATTACGACCATTTGGATTGTTTTCGCGTATTTTGATGTGATTTTGAAAATTAAATAATAAAATTAATAAAAGTGGCAATACGAATGGTAGTACATATTGGAAGCGTCTGCTATCTTAATTTTAAGGCCCTTACGGTTAGCCTAAATGTCTTGGTATTTGCGTATTTGGATGAATAAAATTCACATCGCCGTTTTCGCTAGATTCGACTTCAACGGGTTCAACGAGATGCCGCCTCAAGAATGAAATGATTTAAGCCAGATAAATTGTTCTTGTTGTTGCTGTTGTCACGATGTTGCACGTACGCCGACCCGCGGCCCGAATACTTTGCCTGCTACCGCCGAGATTGGTTTTGCTGGTTTTCCGGTGCGCGTGAGATTTATGTCTGATGCACCACCCACAACATAGGACTAATAATAAATAAAAAATATACGCACAAATCAAATCCTTGTTTAAAGGCGGAACCCTACGCTTCAAGACCTGCTTGGTCTCTTCTTCAGTAGTTGACTGCGGTTGTGGCCGTTGAGGAGTAGTAATCAGTTTTCTTCTTTTTGTACGGGTGTGTCTCGTTTTGCATCGGTGAGGTGGCGAAGTCCGTTCACGTAGACAGTCGGCAGAGTGCCGAGGGATCTATTTATGTTTTTGACGTCGTTTGGATGTGCTAGGATTCAATGAAAAGTCTATGTCTGGTATAGGTCTCAACAGCAAGAATGCCGATGTTGGCAAAGTCAATCCTGTGGTCGTTGACGTCGCTATGCTCAGCTACGGTGCTGAGTTCATGGCCAAACTTGCGAACGTCGTTCTTATGTTGGCGGATCGTCTCCTGAATATTCTTTGTTTCTGCAATGCATGCAATCGGCCTGTTCGCGCAGGAATTTTTTTAAATAACGCCTTGTGCTTTGTCCCGTAGGCGGGCGGTCCTCTGGACGGGGCATTGGTCTTCCGAGCGTGGACACCGGCTTGTTGACCACTTGTATTTCTTCTTTGGTCATTACAGGTGCAGCGCCTCGCTTTACCTTTGATGAAGAGAACACTTTCGCGCGTAGTGGGACGGGACTGTGTACTAGCTTTCGGCTGCAGGTGTCGGCGATTTCGGGCTTGATGACGGGCGATTCAGTGGATGAAGCTGCTTGTAGAACCATTACGTCGTAGGTCGGCGAAGATGGTGTGCTCTCTCTTTTGCGGTCAGCTTCGGATAAGCAGATATTATTTGACCTGGATAGCAGCGTGATTCCTTGTGATAGGATGGGTGATTGGAATAAAAATGAAAATAGTGTCCAGCGTGTGTCGGTTTCCTGTAGACAAAACACTGGAGTTCATAATTTTGTCTTCTGACCAGCGCATCGAGAAAAAATAAGGTATGGTCTTTTTCATGCTGCCCTGCGAATGGTATAGACGTTTCAATGTAGTTGAGGTGGCTAAGGAACGCGTCTACTTCTGACATTTTTATAATGCAAAAGCACTCATCTAAGTCCCGCATGAACACCTTGGGGTTGAGGGAAATGAGAGTAGCGCCTTTTACTCAATGGTTTCCATACATAGGTACTCTATTGTGACTAAAATGAAGGAACAAATTGCGGTTCCACTGGAGCAAAATACGTTATTTATAAAATTTCCTACGCGAACTGCCCGGTCGTTTACATTGGAGAAACAAAGAATTTTCAGGAGAGAATCCGACATCATAAGAACGATGTTCGCAAGTTCGACCATGAACACAGAGCCGTAGCTGAGTCCAGCGACGTCAATGACCAAATGATCGACTTTGCCAATACCAGCATCTTTGACGTTGAGACCAATCCGAGGCATAGACATTTTATTGAATCCTGGCACATCCAAATGACGACAAAAAAGATAAATCGATCCCTCGGCACTTTACCGCCCGTCTAGGTGAACGGACTTCGCCACCTCACCGATGCAAAACGAGACAGCACTAGGAGATGAAAACTGATTACTGCTCATCAACGGTCATAGCCGCAGTCAGCCCCTTAAGAACAGACCAAGCAGGTCTTGAAACGTAGGACTCCGCCTATAAACAAGGATTTGGTTGGTGTATATATTTGTATTTATTATTAGTGTTGCTTTCCAACCAGAGAGTTCTCTCAAATGTTCACTATAAAAACATAGAACCAATGATAGGCAACTCATGTATGGTGTAGTGGTTCCATCGCAATGTGCTGTGTCTCGCATTCCCGTCGACGAGCTTGCACTTTCACCATTAGAGTTATCGCAGCCGATGCCACAACCTACGGAGCCAATCTAGCAGTAAGAACTTGCCACGAAACCTTGCACTGTGCGATTCCCTAGTTCACACCGAAGAGCACACGCCTTCAGTAAAGCCCCTTAAGCGTTTGTATGTCTGAAGAGCGTCATCTCATTATCAAATACCACGATGAACGAGCTCGCGCCTCGTGCAAGAAAAAGGAAGCAATTGGCGGAGCAGCATCAAAATGAACGGCTATGGACAGGCCCCTGAAGGGAAACAGGAATGCGGCTCTTGCGCGTGGTCTCGTGGCCCGCTTCTAGCGCGTTCACAAATATTGTTTGTCGTTTTTTGCAAGAAACATCGAGTGTGATTGTTATCCAGGGACTCTGGCTCACAACGCTGGCTCGGCTTCCCTGTCTTCTATCGGCCGCTTCACATCTCGGCCATTTTCTGACCCATTACATTCTTATCTATTTGTCTATAAATACTCGGTACTCGGCACGTGCGTTCATACTCGGTACGTGCGTAAAACACGGCGGGCGTTTATCATGACCCCGCCACAACAATGAATCAGGTCATCCATCTCAACTCTTTGATTCTACGGTGTATCTCAAAAGGCAAGAAGACGCAAGTTCGGCCCACATTATCACTTCATATGGCGTGCACGTAGCGTCCTTGTACCATGCCAGTGTGCGCTCTACTTTTTCAAAAAAATGAAACCACCAAGTACGCCAATGGCGTTAATATTCAGTTTTAACATACCGTTACCGCAGTCTACAGTGGGGCTGCAACGCTCATGGCGCGCGCTGAAAGTTGATCTTCAAAGGTGAAGTGCGAGCTTCCGATTGCGATTCCTCACCGTACAGTAGCCTGCGGTCCCGCTGTACTAAAACTGACTGTTAGTAACCGTAGAACACGTTGATCACGTATTCTAACGCACTAAAACCGCGGCGGTGTGCAGTGAGTTGTGGAGCTCCCTCCGAGACAACAATACTGGGGATGCTGCTCTTCCGGAGATTGAAAGTTACACATGCGCGGCTCACTTATATAGCACAAGCGGCCAAGCACAGCGCGAACACCAGAATCTCTTCATCATCCTCAAACAGAACCCATCCTTTGGGAATGATTATCTACGTTAATGCGAATAGCATCAAACGGTGCAGAGTTATGCGCGTTCGTCAGGTGGCCGGCACACTCTAGATACGCCAGCCCACTCTTGAGGCGATTCTAAATTTGTTGACACTTTCACAGCCCTGCGCACGATCTCCGCAGCCCAGCACGTGCGTTTGTGTCACTTAGGAAGGCGAGCAAAGCACGCGCCATACGCACAAACACTCAAAATGGTACCGACCAGACTTTCTGGCGTCTCAGCTAGTCTCAACCAACGGTACTCTAAGCGGTTGTTTATATCTTTACCATAGGACGCGCTTTACAGCGCTGTCACAGCTACCGGTGCGCGCGCGTTCCATGCACGAGGGCTCATTCCGCTCTCGTGAGGCTGAGCACGGCCGCTACATCACCCTCTCCCGAGCGCGGGAGAGGGTGAGCTAGCGGCCGTGCTCAGCCTCACGAGAGCGGAATGAGCCCTCGTGCATGGAGCGCGCGCACCGGCTAGCTGTGACAGCGCTGTAAGCGCGTCCTATGATAAGATATAAACAACCGTTTAAATGCGTTGAATGACTGCCTTCATAGCTCTGTGGTTAGCGCGTCTGCCTGCTGATCAAAGGGTCAACGGTTCGAATCCCAGCCGGCGCCGGTCTTTTTATTTATTTATCGACCCGCGGCGTAAGAGGTTAGATAGCCAGATAGATAGATAGATAGATACATAGACGAAAAGTGCGTGAAGTATCCAAAGAATGCTATTCGCATTAATATTCGCATTAAAAATACAACAGTACACAGTTTACGCTGCAACAAGATACAAAGTAGGTGGGGATTGGTGTTCTAGTGGGCTAGCTCACAGCAGCTCGGAGCACGTGCAGCGGAAACCCGCGCTACAGAACCCAGAGATCCTGAGTTCTTTACCCTTCCCAGCCGTTTCGATCTCGATGAGCATTGTACCGGCGTGCGGTCGTGTATCTCTATTACATGGTGCACGTTAAAGGCCGCAGGCTAGCAGTTGTACAGCACTGGCGAAATTTCTCATTTACAGCTGAGACACCGGACGCCCAATGAGGCACACTAACTTCCTTCTGTATAAACACACATAACAATTTGCGAGATGTAAAGGCCATCACAATGGCAGCAGTGGTTCATGACGTCAGTGTTGGCCACGAAACCGCTGCGCTCGTTCCTTCGGGTTTGTTTCCACTTATGGTCAGATACAACCTTGAATACATAGACGCTTTAGACACGGGTCATATTACACATGCCATTGCTGATTTTCTCTTGTCTTACTGATATATCAAACCACTGAAATGGTCGTTAAGAGCTTCGCAAAGGCCGTTGCTGAGACGCAGGATACAGGAGAATTTGAAAATGAAAATAATATCACCTGCCATGACAATATGAGGCGAAATATTAGGAACATGTAGAAATAAAACTGGAAGGTATATGTTGTGGCGGCTGTCATGCAGACTTGCCGAGAAATGTAGGTGTATACAAGTAGCAAACTTAAAAAAGGTTGCTGTATAGCGGAGATGTTTTATGCCGACCTCGCAAACCACCAGAGTCTATCCAGCTCTGAGGGGATGGGACGGTTCGATTTCGCCTTGCAATTGCCGGAGCTCTAGTTCATGCGGTGTTGAATTGGCTGTTAAAGTCACTCTAGAATGGCTCGCGGCATCGGCCGCGGTCACATACTCCTGAAAAAAATTATGCAGGTACGCGGCAGCACAAGAAGGCATTGCGCGTTCCAATGGCATCCGCTACGTCCTGCATGCATTGTCTCAAAACTATATTTTAGACGGCACTGAAATCATGCAGTCCTAAAGCAAAGATGTTGTGTCAAAGCCGACCTCGGCCGCATCTGGTGTCAATCAAACGACACGTGCCGCACGACGTTTGCTTGACGCCACTTTTGGTGGGTATGAACAGAGGCGAGTAGAGAAGTTTCGCCAATGGGAGAGACCGGGTGCGCGCCTGAGGCAGATAAAGGTCTTGGCTTCCTCTGTTAGCCAAACAGAAGCCTAAAAGAATCACCTAGCATTGGTAGCGAGAAACAGTTTTAATAAGAGCTCAAGTGTTAATTATATTAAGTCTTCATGATTCAAGATATAGTACACGGGATGTTTCAATTATGATCGGGCAAAACCAAGAAACGACACGGCCGCTCGAACTTTGTTTTGCTTGGACAGAGCATTACGCCTCGGACGGCAGATTCGGGCCTTCTGCGCTCGGCGTACGGGTTATATGGATCGTTCAGCTAGTCGCGGTCTTCGACAATGATTTTGGATGACCGTGATTAAAACATCACGTCAGCCATATTTTAGTCTTGAGACTGCACTTAGCAGTAGCTCTTAGTAATTGAAGATAATAAGAGCACTTATCAACTTCGATTACCGCGACAACCGCCAGGGTATTGTTTACGGCTTCTTGATGGCCACTTTCCTATTTATCAATGGGTCATTTGATATAAGATCGACCACAGGGTGGCTGGTCAGACATTGTTAAGTGAACTGATATTTTTATATGCTATTGTCTAGTATCGTGTATAAACGAGTCTAAACCTGCCTGCTCGAACGACAAATGGCAAAAGTTGGACGCCTGTATATTCGGAAATAATTTAATCATTATTTTATAAGTTCCAGATAGTATTCTAACTATATATGGCTATTATTTAATTGATAAATAAGGTATCTGTGTGATACGATAGTCGGGATAGATTTAGGCGAACATGGGGAAAAATCAAACCACGAAACAGTTCCGATGCAAATAAAATAAACAACACCAACTTCGATTTTTTTTAAATTTAGGTGCCCTGTTATATTCTATTTAGGCATTCATTTCTATTTTAAACATGTTGCAATTATTTTATATAGAAATAAGAAACAACTCCCCAAATAGGGTTCTTTTTCAAAGCCTACACTTAGCAGTGCAAAATACAAAAAAAGTAACTCTGAGTTCCAGTGGCATGAAACTAACACACACATTTTAAATATTTTTATTCGGATGAGGCCCTTGATACTTACAGAAATCGTTCACACACTAAAATTCAGGAGAAACTACTGTGCACAAAGAGCTATCATACTATGAACTAGTGGTCCGAGGAAAGATCCTGCAGCCATGGGCCACAGGGCACTTTGTTTACTTTATTTTCCTACAGCACCATATGCTCTTCTCTCTTACCCTCTATCTCCATCTTATATATATCCCTGACTTATATCTAGAATAAAAACTTATTCAAGACATTTTCTTTCTGCGTGATAGTGCTCTGTGGCTAGCAGCAATCATTTCCTCGCGAAGGTCATGATTGTGGCGCAATAGTTGACAGAGTAGCAGGGGACACTCGTCTCTAGGTCTGGCAAAACGGCCGATACAATCTTTTTCGCATTTCCTCGCTCGCTGCCAAAGATAAGGGGATTCGCTTCAACCACCAAAAAATTGCGGCCGATGCCTCTTTACTGAGCAGTCGTGCCTCCGCCACATCCCACTCGCTGGCTTCGCGGGCGATAATATGAGGCACAAGGAGGCACACCGACAGAGAGCAGAGCCCCCAAGTACTCGAGCCCCGCTTAAATACAATAGAGCGTAAACACTGTACCCATGCTAGCCTACGAAAGGTTAACATGGCGACAGTATTTATGTTTTACGTAAGGAAAAGCATGGTGCGTGGTATGAGCTGGATCCTTACACGAGGTGCAAGGTGAGGCATGAGAACCTGTCTGCTGCCTAAAGTACTTCACGAAAGACGAGCTACAATGTTCGCACCAAGGTCCCAACCAATAGACGTGATCTTTGTCATTCTCGACAGGGAAAAACGTTCGTGCACAAAGCACTTCCTGACATGCTCAATCCGAGAGGCCTTCAAGAAGTGTGCGTTCTGTGTGCGCTCCGCCAGCTATTACCTTTGTATTTGCTGCTGTAGAGAACGTTACATGCTCAACATTCAACGCTTGTGAAATGAACTCAGCATTTCTGTGCAACCCACTAACGAGTCTGTGTCTTTAAGGAGACTGTGATTACTGCCAAAGGCCAGTCTCTTACACTCGAGGACTTCATATCCCAGAGGATGAAGAGATGGTGCTTACAACATAAAAAACCAACAACCTTTTAAAGAAATAAAATATAAAGCCTTGGATCTTGATATTTTTTAGCAGTCATTCAAGTAACGGTTGAAAGTTGTATATTTCACAGCCATATTCAACAAACGCAAGATAAAGCGATCTACGATGAAAATCAGCTGCATGCAACGCGGGAGCATTGTCTTTCATTTTGACTTCGCTGAAAACTGGACCATCGTGCTTCCTGAAAAAGTTGAAGCATACAACTGAAGAAGAAAAAGTTACGATATTTACTTGTGTAGTGACGACAAGAAAATCTACAAACCACCTTACTATCATCAGTGAGAACCTGTGTGGCGACGTCGCACTCACATGCTTGGCTCTAGAAAAAGTGGAAGAGCAGGTTGAAGGCAACGTTGTGGTATACTCGCAGGTGACGTACGTAAGCGACGGGGCCGCCAGTCATTTTAAGAATCGCTACCAGCTTCACCAGTTTGCACAGAATGATTGCCAACAAGTCCAGTGGTTATTTTCTGCATCTGTACATTGGAAAATTCATGCGACGGAGTTGGCGGACTCGTGAAGCACCAGGCCACGCTGAACAACATGAGAGAACGTTTAATATTCAGGGGGCCAGGACAATGGTGAGCGTTCTATTTGAGAAACTGGGTGCATGTTGTGTATCTGGACGAAAATGAGCTTGTTCGGTATCGTCAAAAAAAAGAGTGGTTGATGGTACGCGATTTTTCTGGCATTCAGCCTTGGCACGCGTGGCGGCTGTGCAAGTTATCAACAAAAGGAACCTGTAGCTTATATGGAGCACGGACAGTCGGATCTGGTAAGAAAAAACTTTATTAAATGAGTACATCGTCGAAAGTCTTAGTGCAGAGTGCCGAATTTGATGCCCCAAAGACTGCTCGTTTTGAATTCATCAGTCTTATTTATCACAGTTTTCTGCGCGGGGTATTTGACACACTATTTGACTTGGTGATAGCTTATAATCTTTATCTGATCACCTTATGAGAACCAAGAAACGTTATCTTCGCGCAGAATAAAAGATATCTGCTTGCCACGATCCATTTGTACACCGAGAGTATCGAAGGTCTTACAGTCCGGCCCGATGGCACCGCTCAAGTGAAATGTTTTGTCACCGGAAATGCATAACTGTCCTAAACAATTTTAGTATTCTATCTTTACTTTTGTGTTTTGGAAGTAAATATTTTTTTTTACTATAAATTATGCCGGAAAGTAAAACTTCACACTGCATTATCTTTTCTCGAATCACTAGTCTCTAATATGATGCCTATTTATACGCTTTATGTCAAATGCTCTATATAGTTTCACCTCACTTTTAGTATACGACCGATTGCTCTAGTCGTCAGTGACCTCATCTCGAAAAAATATATATGAAAGATGTGTGGTAGTTTCCTGAAACTGGAACTCAGAATCATCTCTCGAATAGGGCACTGCTAAGTGTAGGGTGTGAAAAAGGACCCTACTTTGGGGAGCTGTGTCTTCTTTCTCAGTAACATCATGCAACATGTTTTTAATAGAAATGAATGTCAAAATAGAAAATGACAGGGTATCTAAATTTAAAAAAATAAATCGTATGGTGGTGTTTTTTTTTCTATTTGCTTCGGAATTTTTCTGTTGTTTGATTTGTTTCCTATGTCTGCCGAAATATATCCCGATTATCGTATCACTTAAATACCTCATTTTCTTTTTTTTTTAATATCACATATATATGTAGTATACAACCTACAAATTATACGATAATGATTGCCGTGTATTGTGTGCGTGCCGTGTATTGTGTGCGTGTTCGCCGCGCACAGCGAACACGACCTTTGGCCCAGGCAACGGCGAGCTGATGGAACCGGAGACGCCGGTGGGGGAGAGCGAGACACGGAGAACTACGTGACGCCCGGGCGAAAGAAGAGACTCGGCGCGGTCGCAGACCAAAGAAGACGTTGTCAACCGAATGTAATCTACCAGTTAAATAATGATTAAATTATTTTACGAGATACAGACCTCCAAATATTGACATTTGTCGTTCGAGCAGGCATTTTTTTTCAAGTTTTTGGAACAATAAATAATATTTAAATAAATATCATTACTTTATATTACAAGCAAGCTGTACTCATAGTTTGTTTTTAAAAAAATATTATAATTTTTCTTATACCATCTTTTTAGTTATTCAGTTTCAAACGTGCCCCCTCTATGAAGAGGTGGACAGCGCGTAATGCAACTGTCCAACTCTTCATGCCTTACGATTTTTCCTGTCCCCAATTTCTTTTTCTGGACAAAACTAAGCGTGGATTTGTTTACACCAGACACTAGACAACGGCATATAAAAAAACATCAGTTGATTTAAAAATGTCAACCAGCCGACCGTTTTGTCGATCTTATCTGAAATTACCTTAATACGCCTTAAAACACTCAGTCCACTTTCAACCAATGGCGCCTCTTATTTGCCTCCTAAAATTCCCTAATGAATGGCCAAACTTTCTTTATATACGGCTCTGGCTATGAAGCCAATGCATATTCCCATATTAGAGCTTACAGCATAGGCGATTCGTTCTCCGATATTGCTTTGGCGCCGACATATTGTGTGTGTGCAGAGCAGACACAACGGCAGATAGACATGATTTAAAAGTGCGACTTCCTCAGCATTAGATTCGGTGTTAGGGACCTATTGCAATATAGCTTTGCTCTGTCCCGAATTGTTTAAACATTTTGGAACGATGTAAATAGTTTTCTTGGGATTTCCAACACAGCTTCCGGTAACTAGCAACCACGAGTTAAAGCCACACGATGGCTATGTGCTGTTACTCTGAAGCGAAGCTTATTTAGTGGCACCATAGCCTCCTCTATACTCGCAAAGCCTGGCAGTTCGACGAACGAATCCATGCAGTGGCCGGTCGCAGATTTGGAGTGCGAGGGTCTGGTAGAAGTGAGTATTTCTCGGGGAATCTGGTATTCAGCGCACAGCTTTTGTAGAGGCGAGGACCCGAAACATTGTTTTCGAACCCCACGAGATAAGAAGTGGTAGCGCGAGGAACCCGAGGAGCACGAGCAGACATTCCATCTAGCGGGAGAAGTGTGTTTCGGCGTCCCGCCGCAGCGGGATGACCGTTACATGACTCTCCTATACTCTGTTTCACCTTACGTTGTACCGCAGAAAAGGCTACAAGCTCGAGCTCCTTGCTCTAGGGCACATCTCGGTGGCACAAGCTCTCGTGCGTTAAAAGCAGCTCCCAACGATATGAGCTCGCGCTTCTAGCCTTCTCTGCTGTACAACATAAGGTGAAACGGAGTCTAGGGTGCCTTACTGTCTGTCTCAGGGTGAATACATCTATTGTTGCCCGGAATGTGCCAACACGTGGCGATCTCGCTCACTCGGTGCGTGACTTGGGCGGTAATATTGCCTCCATGCATTAGCCAAACCTACGCGCTCGAGCTGAGCGACACCGCATTGCGCGCACTTCAAAATGCATAAAAAAACAATTGGGCAGGAAAATGGCTGAGATGTCACCACTCAAGCAAAAGCGCGCGTGTGTATAGGGAGTATTCACTGGCGGCCATAGATGTGTGCGCGACTGCTGAGCGGGTGCAAAGTGCGACCTTCCACAGTTATTTTTGTAGTCTGCATTGCACACCATCAAGAACGGCGGTCTCAGCAGCCTATTAACGTGAGCTCGTTCTGAGCATGCGCTCTAAACAGCACCCACAAATATGGTGTCCAGTGAATACTCCCTATAAAGGCACTCTAGACTCTCCTTTCATCAGTTGTCTTGAGCTCTACCTTTTCACTTTCGGCGGCTGCGTCTCGTGGCAATCTGTCAGGTTTTGTCAGTATAGAGGAAGCTATGATGGTACTATCTCATATACGTTTCTATGACCATAGCTTTTGTCGACCGTTCACTCGCGTAGCTTGAGCGTGGCTCTTCGCTTTTTTTAAACGAAATCTGCCTTAGAGACCTGGGTCACTCTGTTCCGACATCTCGGTGCCGTTGCTCGCTGCGTCGGTTTTGAAATTAAAGGGAAGCGCACGGCGTCGAAGCATTGTGCGTTGCCAAGGCATCAATCGTCATATGTGCATCGTCTTGTCATCTCAGACGCGCCCGAACAACTTCGTCTTCTTTAACGGTGCGTCACCACACTCGAATGGCGATAACTCACTAATATTTCCCGAGCACCACACGAAGCGTCTTTCCACGCGTTGGCTGGACAAAACTTACAACCAAACGTTGTCCCTGCAATCGTGTCCAATTCGTGTCGCGCTCGATCTCATTATGAGGACATCAGAATTCGAATGCACAGGCTTTGATCAATTTTTTCGGGGTTTATTCGGACAGTGTTGGCTTAATACGTTACAAGTAACGATGTTATTGCTAACACGTAACTTTCTTTGGTAACGTATTGACGTGTTCGTTACATTTTAAAAACTGTAACGGGTAACGTTCCTACGTTAGTTATTTGGAGAAACGGATAACATAGTTACGTTACTTCTTACATATTCCCCAAAACCTGTGAGAAGAAGACTTTTTTTTCCTGCTCTTATAATTTGTTTTGTTTGAAGTCCAGAAGCGGCCGACGTTACATGGTGACGGGACAAATCAGACACCTTCAAAAGGTCACCACCAGGATGTTGGTCATCGACACCTTTCTATGCGTTTATTATCGCTGAAATATATCATAAACGAAAAAAGCCCAGTGAGTTGCGCATTTGAGGCTGCCGATTTGTCGCTGCAGCTCGTAGTGACGGCTGAGTCTGGACCTAAAATGAAGTATGGGCACCGAGTCATTTGCGCTCCTACCACATACCTTTAACATATTGCCTTTTTCTTTCCCACGCAAAGAGTCCAACCTCAGAAAAGCTCCTACGCGCACGCCCGTTGTGCTAATGTAAAAAACGCTGTCGCCATTAAAAAAAAAACGCTCTCAAAGTCAGGTAATAAACAAAAAAGCGTAAAGTTAACCTGCTTTACTTCTTAACGGTAACGGTAATGGTAACGCGTTTTTCTTTTACTTCGAGTTAACGCCAGTCGGTAACTCGTTACTTTATTTTGGAAACATCGAGGAACGTATTTTGTTACTTTCTTCGGTCATGCTTACACACTGATTAAGACCCATTGACCAGACGCGATTTCAGCCAAACCGATAATGAGTTTAGTAGATACTCCGATACCCCGATAACCGATACTTAGCGCAAGGCGGAGGTAGGTACGCGAGTGTCAGGACGTCGACTACGACAGTCGTGTCAAAGTGTATGACGCGTATCTTGCACAATTCGCTAGGCACAAACGTACCACAACTTTCACTGGCTACGAGGCCAACGCTTCAGACGCCCGTGCAGTCGCACAGCTTTTGAGCGCAGTGGAAACCTTCACACGCGCAATCTTCACTTCTTCACTTATGCCCCGCGAAGGCTCGATCAAGTTGCACGCGAGCAATAAAAAACAAATAAAATAAGAATTGAAAAAAAATTATGGAAGAAAAATATTTTTAGCATTTCGATGAAACGTTAAATATATATTTTTATCTTACGTCTTATTAGAGCTGATGATCAAATGCTGAAATATGTTTGAAACCCGTCTTTATGTTCACAAAATCACCGCCCAGACTGGTATCATGTTTTGTGGTTTCTAAAAGTGAGCAAAGCACACGCCATACGCACGAATGCTGATGTTCGCACGGTCCAGAAGATATTTTTTTACAAAATGCTGGGCTGCGAAGATCGCGCTGCCACGCATGCATTCATCTAAGCTCAGCACGCACACGTTCCTCGACTCCGAAAGCGAGCAAATCACTCGTCGTACGTGCAAGGGCTGGAAATGGCACCACGGTCAGAAGCTATTTTCTACCTATGACCGTAACTCGTGCGTAATTTGACGCGAGTCATTACAGTCAACCGTCTAAAGGCTGAACTTAGCCGAGCAGACATTACCCCCGAAATTCGTGCTGCAAAGATTCATTAGAACACGCCGCTGCTTATTCGTTGGAAAACAAATATTATGTGACCAACAAGGCATGAACACCGTCAAAGCCAATACATCCTGTCGAGGCGTCAACTGTGTGAGCAACTTCATTTGCACACAAATGATGCACTTGAAAACGCTAAAAACGCTAGAGCAAACCAAGGCACAACACCATAAAAATAGGATGTTCGCAAAATATGCTTGCATATTGGGAACCTGGTTCTAACTTTTCAGCCAGTCAGAAACCGGAGTCATATTTGTTTTACTGGATTGCTTGTGCATAGCGGCAGCCACAGGCCCCTGCTGGTCATAGCGGACGCCGGGCAAATAAAATGTGGCGCGCTTTGATCGGCGGCGAATAGACCACCGACTGAGTTTCACCTCGAGCACCCGACCTGCATGCGCAGTTGCTATCGTGCAACTTGTTTGTTTCGTAAAAAAATGGTCCGCCATCGATGAGGAAACTTCTACAAGTGACTGGCAATGAACCCACTTAATTCGGCCGTTTTTTTTTTCTAGCGACCCTAACAAATTACATTTTCTGAATAACCGGACTGTACTATGCACGGAGTGCTATTCAATTCCTCAAAATTCAATATGGCAGTTAAGAAAAACCGTTAATTGAAGATGATGCTGAATCAAGCACTAAAATTTACGCGCGCTGTCTATTACAGTGACATCATAAATAGAACATATATTCATCTGTCGCATGGAGTCTCAAACAGAGTGTGTCGAGTGTTTTTGTGTGCACCTCATAATATCAGTTACTAAACATTCTTTTCCCACCATCAAACACGCGGCTTACTGCCCACTTTGTAACACTTCTGTCGTCACATGATAATGTGGATGCTTGGGCAAGTTGGTAATTCATGCTTGGATGGAACAGCGCGGATGAACAGTCACACTCACATGCACACAAGAAGCAAACAAACTCGCAGCGCTGACTTTCAACTTCTTCCTCAAATCTTCAACTTCTTCACTTTTGCCGTTAATGAGAACAATTTAAATTTTTGCACACCAGAGAAAATAGCCAATACACATTAAAAATTAATAATTAGATAAATCATGCAAGGACAACTAAGGAAATTATATTTTAAAACAAAATAATTAAAAATCAAATTTTTAAATTTTTAAAAGTAAAAATAAAGCGAAATATTTTTCACCACTATTGGTGCTTTGATGATATCTCTAGGTAATCCAATTCTTTCTTCGACAAAGCTACGGACGGTACACTAACACATTGTTTGTCCAATCTGGCTATTTTTTCAGCTTCGATGATCTCTCGTGTCAGCTGATTACCACTTCTGGCTATGACAGTGCAATTACTCAGGTCCGCTGAACACCCGCAATCTCGGCAATGAATACCTAGATTCACTGATATTACTCGGTTTATGTTATAATGCTAATCAAAGCACCAATAGTGATAAAAAGAATTTCGCTTTATTTTTATTTTTAAAAATTTAAAAATTTAATTTTTAATTCAATTCTTTAATATTATTTCTTTAGTCGTCTTTGCATGATTTATCTAATTATTAACTTTTAATGTGTATTGGTTATTTGGTCTGTGGTGTGTAAATATTTAAAATGTTCTCATTAACGGAAAAGGTGAAGAAGTTGAAGATTTGAGGAAGACGAAATATAGAACTGAGTTGAAAGTCAGCGCTGCCAGTCTGTTTGCTTCTTGTGTGCATGTGAGTGTGACTGTTCATCCGCGCTGCTCCATCCAAGCTGTCGTCACACTTCAGTTTTTGCAGCAGGGGATGTCGGTTTGAGAAACACGATGAAAACTAATTTTGAAAACCCAATAAAACTAGTGAACACTTTTTTTCACACAGTTCTAGGAACCATTTACAGCCTGTCTACCGCTGTGTTGAGTCAATTTTGAGGGAAATCAGCGACGATAAAGGAATCGCTGGAGTACCCCTTTAAGCATTTTGTTTAATTGAATAAAATTTTATAATTTTAAATCTCGTATGAAAAATCGGAGAGAACTGGAGGAGCTGTAAATGTTTTACAAAGTGAGAATGAATTATGTAGGGTATCTGCAATTAATTGAAACTGATATCTTAAAACAAATTGGGCGAAAATTAGGCGGGTACACTCTTCACTACGTATTTATCGAGCTCTTTCAAAATTAGATGGAGGAAAACGTCATGGTAAATTAACTAATCAGCTACAATATGTTGATTAATTGTAAATGAGTGTTTGAGCGGTTTTGTTAGAATTGCAGAATTGACATAAATTGCAATTATAACCCGTATCAATTCAAACATGTTGGGAATATATACTTATTTCTGAGATATTCGTTGATACAGTTGCAATTTGTATCCTAATTTAAACACTGCGCTCAAAAAAGAAAAAAAAACGAGTGCGTATCCCATGCGCAGAATTCCCCTTAGAAGCGTGAAATAGTCGTATTAGTCCAATCGCCACTCGTGCCCCCTGTCTACCGTCCAAGGACACGCGGCATATATAGTGACGACATGAAAGAAACGACTACGACACCTTTCTTAACGTCATTGTTGACAGGACTTGCTGTGAGCACTTTTTGCGCGTAATTTTTTATCCGGATTGAAAAACGCTAAAAAATGACAATTTTGTAACTGCAACATTGCCCCGAAAGCAAAATACAAAACCAAAATTAGATGTTAGTTAAATAATTTATTTCGAATGATGAATCACTAGTAATGTAATTTTCGGCAAGCCTGAAATATACAGGAAAAAGGGCACTCATCAAAAACAATCGCCGTTTTTTAGTTATATTCAAATTCAGAATGATCACACTGTATATTATGTTAAGCTGGAATGCGTCTAATGATGCAAACATCGTCTCAGTACCAGTTATCACGTACAAGATATGTTGAAACAGGTACAAGATAAGGTGAAACATATGATATAATAACAATATGTGCAACAACTAAATGATGAATAAGGGGATCATTTTATCCTTAAAGCTAAGAACGCCGCCTACGTATTTTGACAGCCATACCAAATATTTCAAAAATTATAAATGTTGCTTTTGATCTTGCTGCAGCTTACCCATATTTTCAGTTCCAGGCTTCGAGTGTGAAGAGGAAAGCGCAGATTGGTGGTTAGCTGCTAAACAAAATGATAAAATATAATGTTAAACTGACAAAACAAAGCGAATTAGACAAAACTAAGCGCGAGACTCTCTTGCCAAGTCTGTGCTCCCGGAGGAGTAAGCTCCAGCTGCATGAAGGGCAAACCATCACCTAATTAACGAGACAAAACTGCGTACCGAAGCAATCTGACCGACACTTTAACTTGAAATGAATACAATTCCAAGCGCGCGCGAAAGAGACGGCAAAGTTTGATTGAAAAAAAAAAACGAAAGGGCTCCTTTCGTTTTTTGTTTTTCAATCGAACTTACTGGCATATTCCAGGCTGTGCATTGTTCCTGATTTGTTTACAAAGTCACTAGTTTCACTGTGTAATGTGTAAGAGTACTGCATTGCTATTCTTTATGTTTAGGCGATAATACACTGACTGTAGCTGAGTATGTTCTGAATTGCTGCGTTTTTTTTAGACGTAACAAATTACAATACATGGGTACGGTCACTGTTATCATCATTGTTTTGAGTCGCCGTTCAGTTCAGCTCAGTTCAGAAAACGTTAAATGCCTCGCCACCCCCTTCAAGAAAAAACAACAACAACAGGGGATGGGAACGGGGTATGTGTGCCGATGATGACTAGCCCTGAACGCTAGCAGGAGGGAGGGGCTGTGGAGGGCTAAATAAAGACATCTTGCATGGCTTTATTTAAAACATCCAGAAGTCCACAAAGGATCCTTCGTTGTATGTCATCTGGGTCGGTTGGATAGGTTCACCCCTCCAGGAATGTGATGTCTGCAAGTCGGTGCTTGAACCTTGCGTCTTTGTATTTGAGACATTCCCACAGGAGATGGTGAATGTTTTCATTGGCGCGCATCTCACACTGTGTGCATAGTCCTGATATTTGCCTCTACTCCACGATGGTGCGCGTAACCGTGGTGCGCCTAATCGCTCGCCTAGCTTGTGGCGTCTTACGTCCCTTGCGGTACCGCTGCAGCGCTCGGAGGCGCTTGGTCCAGAGGCATAGTAGGTGTAGGTCAGGAGTCGGAGCGCCTTCTTCGACGTTCGATTTTATTGTGGCGGCCTTCATGGCGCTCTTGAGAAGACTTTCAAAAATGGATCCCGTGCACATGTCTGCCTCTAGCGCGGTCTTAAACTTTTCATAGTGGATAGCCTTCATTACCTTCTTCTTGATTTCTTATTTGATTTTTATTGTTGGCGAAAATTCGAAGAAGATCGCGAAGTTTTCGCTGCCCAGGGATTCTTGGAGCTTTTCGACTTGTTGTGTTGTGTGTGTGTTCGATGTCCAGGTGAGGTCCGGGGTAGTGTCTGTCTGTCAGAGATCTCCGATGCACGTTTTGGTTTCTGCCTTTTTGACGAGATGTACACGGTAAGTCTGCATCTTGCCCAGCAGCTCTTCCGCCCTCTCGTGGTTGGAGTCATAGCCCCACGCCCGGTGGTGGAGATGAAAGTCCCCGGCGTAAATTTTTGTCCTCGTGGGTGGAGGTCGTGCAAGTGCGCGATCCACCCGTGGTTATATATATCTCTCTGTAGGGGTCCGTAACAAATGGACTTGAAGATGACGTCTTGCGGCCGGACCGAGGCTCGGATCGCCACTTTTTGATGTTCATTGCAGTAGGGTGTAAGGTCTATTTGGTACTGAGGCCAGTCCGTTTTGACATAAACAACCTTCCCCAGAGTGTTAACTAATCGACCAGGGCGTTTTGATGCAATGAATGCGGTGGAGTAGGCCATGTAACCTGTAAAGTTGATGTTGGAGACGTGGGTTTCCTGAAGCAGTAACGCGTCAGGTTTCTCGTCGAGCTTAGCTAACAGTCGTGCCCTGAGCTTGGCCGCCCGCTTGCGCAGCCCTGGGCAGTTTTATTGAATTAGTCTCATCATGTTTTGATGAAGGTTGATGAGTGTGCTTTCCTCTGGCTGAGGGCTGATTCGTAATGATTATTCTCTTCTTGCTGAACTTGGACTATGGCCTTGAGGTGGTCCAGTTCGGCTTTGAGGATTACGGAGGTGTTGCGCAATTCTGGGACTTCCGGTGCCGGTGGTGGTAGAGTTTGAAGTGCTGCAGCGTTACTTGCCTTCCTTGAGCAAGTTGGCCTTCAGAGAGGAGTCCCGGGGTGGGACTGGAGTCCTGACTTCTCGGGTCACGACCTCCCGTTGTTGTTGGAGCTTATGCTCCTCCTTGCATTTTCTTTCTTGATCGCGCATTTTTTGTTCGTTCCTTGCCAGGTCGGGCACGCGTGATCCGTGCCCATATGTCCCCCTTCTTGCATCTTTGGCAGAAAGGTGCGTTAAGAGAGGCGCATCCTTTTTGATTTGGGTGGTGGTGGTTACCGCATGTGGTGCAGGCCGTAGCTTTCGGGAATATGCCCGGCTTGTTCCCAATACGGTGGCTCTTGGAACATGAAACTGCTTTTGGTTTGTACCGGAATACCCGCATGCACCGCTTTCCATATAGGACGGAGCGCGGCAGCTTTTCGCCTCCAACGTTAGCACTGCTGTGTTTTATTTTCCTAGGCGCCGGGCAGCAGCCACATCGGTTTTCTTTGATTCTAGTTCAAGGTTAAGAACATCGTCTTGGAGAACCTGTTCCTTTGTGTCAATGTTGTAATTACACCTTTGGAGCATGTCTTGTCGTGTCTGCGAAAAAAGCCCTTCGTTTTGTGCTCAATATTAACTTTCGTTATTTTCTAGGGTAATTCTGCTACCTCCTTCGAGTCGCTCCTGATCATCGAGACCTTTTTGGCTTTCTAGATTAGATGCGTGGTAATCGATGCGTTCTTAAGGAGGCCAGAGATTTGCATCTTAAGCTGGGGTAGAAGGGGCTTGATCGGTATATGTGTTCTTGTCAGGCGAATCTTGTATTCGAAATGTTGTCGGCGTTGCCGAGATGTTGCGGCAGCGACGGCAGCTGGCTCTGTTGGGTCTATCCTGACCCTTTCTCTTTTCTTTTTTTTTCGTGACGACTGTCCAGTCGGTTTCTGGTAACTGTTCTTCTTTGGTCGCAGCTGATGCCACGCCTACGGTGTTCCTAATTTCTGACGTAGCCTGCGTCGCGCCGTGTTGCCGACTCGTCGCTGCTCTTTCAGGGGTAGCGTCTGGAAGTGCAGGCATAGAGGCTTGCACCACCGGTACCACCGGAACCATCTCGCTTACGACCGACATCGGGGAACTTGCCGGGTCCTTCTCGACAGCTGGTTTCTTATTCTTTGCATTGGCTGCGGGATCTATATTTTGAGATTTCCATAAAACACTTTTGAAGATGTCGCTGAGGCTGACTTTTGAGATGGTCGAAAAAAGAGCCCTCGAGGCTTTCTCGGCTGAGGGCAACGTGCAAGCTGAAGGAAATGTGGCTCGCTCACTGAATTGAAATGCATTGGGAAGCTCGAAGGTCAATTTCTTCAGTTTTGAGGGCGTTGTACTGGCCTGGCCTGCTTTCCCCGTCGTCTCGGCGACTAGTCCGGCGTCGCCTTGTCCGGCGGCAGCGGTCCTCGTGTCCAAGGCTTCTGGTTGGTCTTCGCCAGGTTGGCTAAAAGTATTGGCCGCTTTTTCTCGATTCACCGGAGGATTAGGGCCGTCATAAATTTCAGAAGAAGGGTCCAAATTCGGTAGCACGGGGCTGGGCTTGGCGCCAAGCATTTCTTGATTTGAGAGCGGCGCAAACCTTTACACGCGCGCTCTTCACGTTTTCACAATTGCTCCGCGCCTCAACACACTATGCCCACGTTACGCGCGAGCAATATACATGAAATAAGATAAGAATAAAAAAAAAAGAATCCGGAAAGTATTTATTCTCGGCCTTTCGATGAAACACTAAATATTTTTTATTTTTGTTTTATTTACGTTTTATTAGGGCTGATGAGCAAATGCTGAGATACGTTTGTAGCCTGTTTTTAAATTCACAAAATCACAACACACACTGCTACAATTTTTCGTCGTTTTGCAAAGTTAGCAAAGCACGAGCAATACGCACGAATGCTGAGGTTGGCATCTTCCACAAGCTGTATTTTTACAAAAATCTGGGTTGTGAATATCGCGCTGCTACGCTTGCAATTATAAGAGCTCAGCACGCACATGTTCGTCGATTCCGAAAGCGAGCCAATCACAAGCCGTACCTACAAGGGCTGAAAATGGCACAACGGTCGAAAGCTCTTTTCTATTTGTGACCGTGACTCGTGCGTCATCTGACGCTAGTCATTGCAGTCTCCCATCTAAAGGGTGAAGTCAGCGGAGAAGCAATTAACACAAAAGTTTGCGCGGCAAAGATCCGTTACGACATGCCGCTGCTTATTTTTGGGACACCAAATTTTGTGCGACCAACAAGCGATGGACGTTGTCAAAGCCAATACATGATGTTTGAGAGACAGTTGCGTGGGTGTCTTTATCTGCACACAAATGACACACATGTAAGCACAAAAAACGCGATAGCAAACTAACACACAACTGCACCAGAAAAAAGAGGGGTTCACATAATACGTTTGAATGGTAGAAATCTGGTTCCTAACTTTAGAGCCAGTCAGAAATTGAGTCCTATTGTATTACTGTATTGCTCGTGCATCGCGCCGGCCGCGAGCCCCTGCCGGTAATAGCGGGCGCCGGCCAAACAAAATATAGCACGCGTAGATCGGCGGCGAATAGCCCTTCGACTTAGTTTCACCCCACGTACCCCACATGCATGCGCAGTTGCTAGTGTGTAACTCGTTTTTTCCGGAAAATTCTGCGCCATCTATGAAGACAATGCTACAAATGAATGGCGGGTGAATCCTCCTTAATCGGCCGTTTCTTTTAGCTAACCAAACAAAGACCTTTTTTCCGAATTACGGGAGTGTAGTATACATTGTATGCTATTCCTTTTCTCAAAACACTATATGGCAATTAAGGAAAAACTGTAATTGAAGATGATGCTGAAACCAACATTCAAATTTACGCGCGCTGTATATTAGATTGATCTCACAAATGGAACAGACATTCAGGTGTCGCATGTGGTCCCAAACAGCGTGTGTCGAGTGCTTTTTGTGTGCTTCTCAGTGAATCAGCTTCCCAACATTCTTTTCCCACCATCAAACACAAGGCTTACTGCCCACATTGTAACACGTTTGTCGTCACACTTTCAGTGTTTGCAGTAGAGCCTGTCGGTTTGAAAAAACGATGAAAAGTAAAATCGAAAATTCAATAAATGGGTGAACACTTTTTTCATATAATTTTAGGTAAATATTTATATCCTGTTTACCGATGTGTTGTGTGAATTTTGATGCAAATCAGCGACCATGAAAGAATCGCAGGAGTACTCCTCTCAGCATTTTGTTTCGTTCAATAAGATTTCATAATAGTAAATCTTGTATAAAAATCTGTAAAAAGCTGTAAATAGTTTAAAAAACGATGATGAATTATATGGGGTGTCTGAAATATTCGGAACAGATATCTTAAACAAAGTGGGTGAAAATTAGGCGAGTGCCCTCTTCACTACGTATTTATAGTGCTCTTTGAACATTAGAAGGGGGGAAACGTAATGGTAAATTATCTAATATAATAAAACATGTCGAATAATTTGTAATGATTTGTTTGAGTGGTTTTGTTGGAATTGCAGTATTTAGAGTAATTATAAATATAGCCAGTACCAATTTAAACAAGTCGGGAATCTGAACCTATTTCTGAGGTACTCATTGATGCCGTTCCAGTTTTTATCTTGGTTTAAACACTAGGCGCAGAAAGCGAGTGCAAGCCCAGAGGACAATTACCCCTAGAAGAATTAACTAGACGTATCAGTCACATCGTCACTCCTGCCCCCTGTATACCGTCCAAGGACACGCTGCAGAGATAGTGACGACATGAGAGAAGTTACTACGACAGTCTTCCAAGCGTCATTGGGGCAGGGCTTGCGCTGTGCACATGTTGTACGTAATTTTAAATCCGGATTGAATAACGTTAAAATGACAATTTTGTAGCTAGAGCATTACCCCGAAAACAAAACAAAAAAAATAGAAGGATTCAGTTAATCTTTTTGGAATGATGAATAACTAGTAATGTAATCTCCGGCAAGGCAGAAAAATACATTAAAAATGGCACTCATCTGACACTCGCCATTTTTAGTTATGTTCGAATTCAGAATAATCACCTTGTATATTAAGTTAAACCGGCATGCGTCTGAAGATGCAAACATGCTCCCAATATGAATTAAGCGTTACATAAAATATCAGGTGAAATATATGATATTATAACAATATATTTCACAACTAAATAATGAATGAGGTGACAATTTGATCCCTAAACCTAAGAACGCGGAAAGAGAATTATGACAGCCATACCAAATTATTTCGAAAATTGAGAATATTGCTTTGCATCTTGCTGCCGCTTACCCATATTTTCAGTGCCAGGCTACGGGTGTGAAGAGGAATACGGATATTGGTAGTGAGGTGCTGAAAAAATATAAATATAATGTTAAATTGGCGAAATTAAAGCGATTAGGGCGAGATGAAGCACGAAACACTCTTGCCAAGTCCATGCGCGCGGAGGAGTATGTTCCAGCTGAATGAAGGACAAGTCATTACCTAATTATCGCGACAAAACTGCGGACCGAAGCAATTAGATCAATACTCTTACTTGAAACGAATACAATATCGAGCGCGCGCCATCAGGACGGCAAAGACTGTAAGTGAGCGAGACCTTTCGTTTTCCTTTAATCGAACTTACTGGAATATTCCAAAATGTTCATTTTACACAGAATTTTCGACGAAGTCACTAGTTTCACTGAGTAATGTGCAAGAGTTCTCCATTACTATGTTTCTATGTTTAAGCGATAACACATTGATCGTAGCCGAATATGTTCTGAATTGCTGCGTCTTTTTAGACGTATCAAGTTACAATAGGAAGTATTCACTGGCTGCCATATCTGTGTGCGCGGCTGCTGAGCACGTGCTGACGGCGAGCTTCCACAGTTCTTTCGACCTGTGCATTTCGCACCATCAAGATTGACGGTCTTAGCAAGCTATAAATGTGAGCTCGTTCAGAGCATGCACTCTAAACATCGCCCTCAAACATGGCGTCCAGTGAATACCCCCTACATACGTGTGCGGTCACTATTATCATCATTGTTTTGAATCGCCGTGATGAGCCACCATATTGTGATCCACGACCAGCTTTATACCTACGACCACGCCACCCTCGTGTCCCAGTGCCTCCCCAAGCAGCACCACAAAGTGACTTTCGATCGGCCGACGGTTGGCCAGTGTCTGGACAGCTTGGCCACTTTTAGTTCTTGGCCACCGGAGACATAAACAAGGCCGGCAAGAGTCCGGCCACAAACTAGCTGTTTTTAGCTTGGCCGCCGGAGACATAAACACTGCCGGCAAGCGCCTGGCCAGAAGTGTTGATTTTCAACTTGGCCGCCGTAGATATAAACGCGCTTGGCAAGTGTTTGGCCAGCAGTGCTGATTTTCAGCTTGGCCGCCGTGAACATAAACACGGCCGGCAAGTGCTCGGCCAAAAGTGTTGATTTTCAGCTTGGCCGCCGGGGACATTAACACGGCCGGCAAGTGTTTGGCCAGAAGTGCTGATTTTCAGCTTGGCCGCCGGAGACATAAACACGGTCGGCAAGGGTTTGGCCAGAAGTGCTGATTTTCAGCTTGGCCGCCGTAAACATAAACACGGCCGGCAAGTGCTCGGCCAAAAGTGTTGATTTTCAGCCTGGCCGCCGGGGACATAAACACGGCCGGCAAGTGTTTGGCCAGAAGTGCTGATTTTCAGCTTGGCCGCCGTGAACATAAACACGGCCGGCAAGTCCTCGGCCAAAAGTGTTGATTTTGAGCTTGGCCGCCGGGGACATAAACACGGCCGGCAAGTGTTTGGCCAGAAGTGCTGATTTTCAACTTGGCCGCCGGGGACATAAACACGGTCGGCAAGTGTTCGGCCAGAAGTACTGATTTTCAGCTTGGCCACCAGACATAAACGGGATCGCCAAATGGCTGGCCGGCAGTGCTGATTTTCAGCTTGGCCGCCGAAGACATAATCATGGCCGGCAAGTGTATGGCCAGAAGTGTTGATATTCAGTTTCGCCGCAGGGACTCCCATAATCTGAACTTTCATCGCGTTGACGAAACTTTGGCATGACGACGGGCAGCGAGGAAAGCATCATGAGCGAGTGGTTGGCAGAATTGTAGTGCGTGCATCGCACGAACGCTGTTAGCGCAAGCAAATGATCACCATTTTCAGTTTTTTTTCGTTAGACTTGAAAGGCTATTGTCTTAACTAGCACTGTCGTGTGATATGTTCATTTGGAACATTACCAAAAGTGCTAAAATATTGTGCCGTCGTTGTTCTTTGAAAATAAAATGCGAAAACAGCGCCGATGTCATCTTCGCGCTAACAATATCGCTCTGTCGCTGCGCGGCACTCTTAGCGCCAATACCACATCCGCGATTTTTCGGTTAGTGCTCCACATATTTACTCCCCGACTGCATTCTAAGAAAAAAAAGTTGTAGTCGGGTGCATCGGGCGCACATGCACCCTTTTTTTGAAAGACTAACCCTCCGTTACCCAGCCAGTGATTTGTACACCGACCATGAGCCCCCTCCTCTACCTTAAAATCCTATAGGTGTATCAATGCACCCAGCTTAGTACACCGCCACGCTAGCCACGCGCGCCCCGATCAGCTTGTGCTTGGATCGGATAAGATTGAATATTTCGGGCTTTTAGGGGCAAAGCTCCTTAGGGTCTAGCCTTGTCCATTCGTCCGGCGTCCGTGCTCACATCGCCTGCCATCCCATCTGTCTTCTTAAAAAAAAAAATGTTTGCGCAGTCGACAGGATTCAAACCTGTAGGGGAGACCCCAATGGATTTCTAGTCTATCACCTTAACCACTCGGCCACGACTGCGGGACGAGTAGGGGGCTCTGAGATGTAGTAACTCAAGAGCTGAGGATGTCATGGATGAAACGTTGCATGTAGCCGCTCAACGTCTATACAGGAGAGGGCGCTGCGGTCATATGCGTATATAATCGCGTTAAACTTTGCATGCATTGGCTTAACGTTTATAGACGAGAGGGCGCTGCGGTCAAATGCTCAAATGCGTATATAACCACGTTCCATACCACACATTCTCTTTCTGACATGGACCGTTGACTTAAGCGGTGGAGGTGCGTTCCCACGGCTTCTAGCGGATCCAAGCTGATCCACTAGAAGAACCACTGGCTCTGCATTTCACCAACCATAAAGCAGTAATAATGAAGTCGAAACGCAACCCGGAACTCAGCACTACCTATGAGCAATAAAAAAAAATCTGCACCATCAGCACTACTTATGAACAATAAAATCAGTATCTTCGCCCCAATCAACATCATTCACCACGTGGAGATGTTGTGATTTTGTTTTTTGGAGGAGCCTAAACATGACGTCTCTCATATATTCATTAAGCTTAAGCTAGTGTCAATAACGTTTTAAATAGGTGCTAGGGTAAATATTTCCTGAGCCAACGAAAGCTAATAGCTTCGGCTAAAACCGCGACAAAAACGTTCAAAATTGAACTACACGTTAAAGAAAAGGAAAATTAACAAGGCGACCTAGATGGGCAGATCGCTGGTTTTGCTCTTGGCAACGTGGTTGTTGGCGGGTGGCGGGCAGCGCTGTGACGCTCTTGACGCTATCGTGGTGATTGACGCCAGTGAGGCTCGGTGTACTAGAGTGAACTAAATGCTCACATTCAAGTCGCAACGATGAACTGCCGGCGCTCGTAGACTGCCAACAGGCGCCAAAAAGGTTGCGATGCTGCGCGGGCCGTTGCTGACAGGCGCTGCTGCGTAGAGTACGCCTAGCACGAGAACGTTTTCGCGTTCGCACAGCAAAGGATTCTCAACAATAAAGCAGCGTCCTGCATCAACAGCAAGCTAACGCTGCTGGAGACTCCCACGCTCAAATTTTAGCAGATCGAATGTGGTTAGTCAACGTAGTCGCGGTCAACGCAGTCACGGTTAATTCTTCATTTTATATGATAATGTGGGTTATATGGCGCAAAATTTAGGATCTTCAGGCTTCCCGTTTTTGGGGCCATTTTTGGGCTCGAGAGTTCCTTTGGAAGTATGGAGCTGTCCTGTTCACTCGGTATTGACAGCAGAGTAGACGCTATGCTTGTTTCAGGCCAATCGTGTCTCCTGGTAGGATCACGTGACTACAGTCTTCAAGAGAAAGAGATAAGGCAGAGCACGGCACCTGCCTGAAGGCGAAGGCCACGGATAACATCCACTGCACTATCAACTTTGGGTCGAACTTTCAAGAGGATATAGGTCACAAAGCCTCTCGTTATGTTCATTGTTGGGATGCCCCTGAAGATAAGCTTTTGTGAGCGCAACCCCTTTTAACCTTGAAGGAGCTGTTACTTTCCTATTCCTTCTCTTTTTCCCTTCTCTTCCTAAGCTGAAAGTATGGAAGAATGTGCGAACTCGCCGGACCAATCAACCGGAGACTTTTTTATTACTTGACTCCGCTCTCTGGGCGCGGGTAACGTCAGGAGCGCGATCACGTAGTAAAGGTTTCCCGGATGACGCAGTAGCTTTTTCCGATCCCCGGGATGCCTGCTTCGTGGCCTAGTTTCTTGTGTGCTATGCTACGACCTACGGGGCTGCCGTAGATTTCGTCCGCGGCAACGTATCCAAGGCTACCAGTATTTGAAAAGTCGTACGCGTATATCGGCAACAAGCGATTTCTTCAAAGAAGCCTAAGAAATTATTGTGACGCGTTTAGTGTTCGTTCGGCAAATGACGAGCAGAAAGGGGTCCATTAAGATTCAACACGATGTGGCAGACATCGTCGTCTCGTTTTTGTGTGGTTGATCTGCAGTGCCCATATTGACATATATCTCGGAATACATCGTTCAAGTCCGCGAAGTTTATGGTTAGTGCACTGAACCCGACTTGTTGGAAACGAGTGACCGCTGTTTTACGTGTATTCTTCAAGATTATTTATAGAATCAGGCACTGTCTATTCTCCCCGCAGAGAGGAAAATAATTTCCCCGAAATTCTACCCGCAGTCGCCTCCCAATAGCTGGATGAAATCATGCGACAACTACCGAAAAATACTGACTTTCTTGTTCTCCCGGCATTTCGTGGAAACATGTTTCATAGGTGACTTTTCGTGCATACACGTTTCATGGACACTTTTAGTCGACACTAACATATCACCGACACTCGCTACGCAAATTGCACGCTGCAGGGACATTTTTTTGCGGGTGTGTCGATCACTGGCCGGCAGCCCCGTCCACGCGGCTTCGCGGCGACATTCTGCGACGGCTCAATACAGAAATGTTAACCCGCGTGGCCCACCCTACAAGAAATTTGCGGCGACAATCTGGGGTGACTTCTTACCAAAAAACAAAAAAAAAAGGCTAATCATAGCTGTTTGTAAAACAATCTGTCAATGATACATCCTTCGATGAACTGATTGCCACCGCCAATGAGAGGCGTCTGCGGGTAGAATTTCGGGGGAATTATTTTTCCAGCTGCCGGGAGAATAGGGCAATGTAACTAAGAATTACCCCTGTTCTTGTTTGCTTTGCAATCTTCTCAGCTGTATAAAAGCTTAGAAATACCTTTTTACATTTCGCAGAGCGCTTGCACGTTTGTACTTTTCTACGGGACATGCTGTGCGTAATAAACTTCTAGGAGATTTGAAAACAAACTTCTGTGTCTGTCTTCCTGCCCGTTTACAAACACCTGCGCGAGTAAATTTTTTTTACGGGTTTCCTTCATGTTTTAAGTAGGTTAATTTAGTTCGGGACATCTTTAATAAGTTTTAGATATCCAACCTTCCACATGGTGCCCATTTAGGGTTAACGAATAATTTGCCTGGGTGCCAGATGCTAGCTTGAGAGCGATTCATTTCAACAAGCATTGGTCAGCGAAGGGAATGCCGCGGCTTTGCTTCTGCTAGAGCAAATGAGCTAGTCCTGCCTTTCGTGGCTTGATCGCGTCTGTTCATTTGCTTGTGCGTGATATATTCAGTTGCAAAGTTCGGAAAGAGCTGATTGTGGCCAGTCATCCTTGACGTCACGACGACTTGGTTGAGGTTTCGGAAAACCTTCTAGTGTATTGTGAGCCAAGCTCTTCAGACCATCTCGATGATACATAAACGAGTGAACTTATGTAGAGCCTTGGACGTCGTCAACTTATGCGGTAGAAAACTGGAGTCGTCGCTTCAGTTGGATTACAAACAATGCTCGAGAAAGAGCGGTATGTGTGTATGTATGCGGGCATATCTTTTTCAAATGACAACCCGCATGCGGATATTTTCTCATACGTAAACAAGACCTTGGGTAAGTGATTTTCAAGTACCGCTAATTATTTGAGCAATTCGTTCATTTTTGTTTTGCTTTAACTTTATTCAATAAAGGTAAAGCAGCCGTTCATTCCAACATTACTTTTAACTTCTTGATGCGCTAGTGGCTCCAATAACGACATTTTTACTGTAATAGCTTGTATTACCCTGTACCAGTTCATCTTGCTGCAAGCTGTACCATTTGAGTTACAATAATAAAAAATATCAACAGTATCAGTAAAAAAAATCAAGCTGCTTTGATTTCGGTAAGCATGACGTGAACCCTTCCTTGACCGAAGTGTTTTTCTTGTTTTATTTTGGAATAGTACAAAGAAGTCAATGCACATGTGTTCTTTTTATTATCTAATGGGAGCACATGCAGTGCTTGCAAGCTTCTCAGATTG
Organism: Ixodes ricinus; assembly: GCA_037355805.1. NCBI lineage: Eukaryota > Metazoa > Arthropoda > Arachnida > Ixodida > Ixodidae > Ixodes > Ixodes ricinus. The sequence continues at coordinate 9,289 of JAZHYW010021162.1, read as the reverse complement.
ACAAGCGTCGAATGAAAATATTGAGGTTGAAAATTTGTCGCGATTCTTCTATTTTGGTTTTATTTTAACGCATCCGCTTCCACTACATTCCGGGAGTATCAAACTCCGTACCGGAGGTACACAGTACAAGTTTTTACACATTTAAGGGAGTAACATGGGTGTTGTAGCAACTTACACCCTCGGCTACACACTTTTATCACCCTTAAATCTAGTAATACACCCTCATAATTTTACCGAAAGGGGTGCTGTTTCGTGTTACACCCTCCATGTAGTGAAGGGTGTAGAAGAGGGTGCTAAATAGATAATACGAAAAGGGTTTGGAAAGCTTCTATACGGCTCTCTTTATAATGTACAGGTTAGATTTCTGCTTGAACAGCAACAATTGTTAGCAGTCTTATTTTTATGTCAGTTGTAATTTACGCAAATAGCTGATAATAAAGTGCCTCTTTTGCATACAAGTTTTATGTTTGCAAACAAAATTTTATATATGAGTTCATATTTAATTTTCTTACAAGTTACTCCGTACTCAGAAATTGAAAACCATGGAGAAATGCTCAATACTAGCATTTTTTACAAATATTTATTGCTGGAAGTGCACAGTAAGAAAATCAGTTAGCCTCGAGTTTATATCTGACAGCATAACATGAAATAAAATAAAGTAAATATTTTCACAAATATTCATGACGTGCTGCTAGAACCTGTCACATGACCATGTCAACCTAGGTAAAATATTCATTTGAGAATAAGATTACATGCACAATAACTCACACACATAAAGAGGCAGAACCCATAATAAACCAGTCCGAGACATCCCGTACAAAAATGGTCTATGGTCGTCTATGAAAAAGTAAATGGCATTCTATCACCTCCTATAGCCCTGTGTGGTCGGCCTTAGAAATCCATAAAAACGGCTACAGCCAGCTATAGAAAAGTCTAGGTCCCTGTGTCTAAAGTCAGGGAACCAATAAATTTTCTTTACCCGCCTATAGAAAATTCTACGGTCCTGAGTCTAAAAACTCAGGGCCACGCTTCAATAATAATAATAATAATAATAATAATAATAATAAATAATAATAATAATAATAATAATAATAATAATAATATTAACAATCGTATTAATAATATTAATAATAATAATAATATCAATAATAAATAAGTTTGTGTTTATAACTGTCCAGGGACATCCAATTGGTCTTCTTGCTGGCGCAGTTCAATAGAAAGCACAAACAGACGCTTGCGCGCGCGCAGGCACATACATACACGCGCGCGCACGCACGTACACACGTATTCACACGCACAAACGCATGCCCGCGCGCAGACACACACGCATGCACAAGCACAGACGCACACACGCATGCACGCGGACGCATCCACGCGCGCTCGCACACAGACACGCAAACAAATACAACGGAGGAAACGTTGCTTGAGTTAGTTTCGGTTTCGGTTCACACAAAAAAGAAAACCTAAAGTTTAAATAAAACCTAAGATTTACTCACTTTTTGTAATGTTGTACATTATTATTGTAGTGACATTCTTATTGTTACTAATATAATAATAATTTGCTCAGCATCGTTTAAAAAAAGAAAAAGAGACTCTTGAAGACCGCGCAAGACCATCGCTATTGCAATCAGCTTCCGTTGAGCTCGGTTGAATGGTCGTTGGAGTTCAGGAGGATTCGGAAACCTCCTTTCTTTTTACGTTTTAGCCGTTTTAGCGGATATTTTAGATATCTTCCTTACGAATACCGTGTTCAAGAATACCAAGCGATGACTGAGAGCTGGGAGACGCTGCGTCTTGCCAACGCCCGTAAGTTCAGGACGGCATGGACGACTCGTGCAAACGCCGGTAAGCAACTTTCTTTTGTTTCTGCGAAGTGGGCTGCTGTTTCAAACTTTGTCGTGTACCGTGTGCTTGCTAAGCTATGCTTCATTTTAACTATGCTTCTGCCCTGCGTTATTTCGTTATTCGAAAAGAGCGTATCTTCTTCGAAACCTGTGGCTCGCTCCCCAGTGTGAGGAAGATTGCCGTGCGGCGGAACTGTGGGCATGTTCTGGGCGCCGTCCTCCGACACTCCTCCGACGACGCTTTTGCGGAGCGTTCAAGTGCCCTCTGACGGCAGTTCAAGCATTCAGCCGCCGTCCCAAAGTGTTAATCACAGGTCGTGCTAGTTCTGACGTCTTGTCCCAACGGCCGCTCGCCACCGATTTGTTTCGTAAAGCGGGAGCGAGAAAAACGTTACAAGAGCGAGCAGAATGATTTTTTTGCCTAAGCTAATGCCTGTGCCGTAGAGACGCGCGGTCTCTTCGCGTTTGCCGAACCGGCACACTTTCTAAGTTTACGGTTGTGTGATGTAAAACAAAGAAGAGTTTAGATGTCACGTTTTTTAGTAGTGGCGAAAGCCCTTACAAAAAGCAGAGCAGCTAGAAAAACCAAGAACATAAAGAAAGGTAGAAAAAATGAACTTAAACGCCTGAATGAACTTAAACGACCTGAATATTCTATGGAGTTGAAAGACTACCACCGTACCAACTCACCCGGTTATTCTTTCTGTCAAAGAATAATAGCCAAAGTAAGAAATAAATAAATGCCAACTGTTAATTGGTTATAAATTCGTAATTTGTGCAGTGCAGCCCTACCCTACTGTACTCTTTTTATGATATGAGGAAATGTGTAAATGTATAGGACAGTTCATAGCAACCATTTATGTCCAACCCATTTTAATTAATCGTTTCTCAAGAGCTCGAAGTTATACAAAAACATGTTCTTCATAAATTAAGCCGCACCACTGAATGTACAGTAGCATGTGACTTGTATGTTCTCAGCAAAAGAAACTTGTATGTATGTTCTCAGCAAAAGAAAAGGATGCATGCAAAATGCGCCAATCATTTTGTTTCCTCTCTGTTGGAACTTCTTTCAGGTACACACAAAAGGTGGGTGTCTATGTCTAAAAGAGTGGAATTGACTTTTCCTGTAGGGCTGGAAGGCCTGACTCAATTTGGCTAGCGGCTTGAAACCTATGGGAACCTGGGGAACTGCATCAGAATAGTGAGAATGACACCCACCTTGCACTTCCTCAACGATGGCACCGTGAGGAAGGGGGAGCTGCCCTAAAGTGAATGCGATGGCAGGTGGGTCGTTTCAGTGAACCCCTATACAGATGATACCAAGCAGAAAATTATTAAAAAATGTATTATTAAAAGCATGGAGTGTGAAGGGGACGGACAAGAAGGAGGAGATCAACACAGCGCTGTGTTGTGTTGGTATCCTCTGTTCCCATATTCTTCGTGATTTCTTTTTAATGATTGCCTACCAACTGGTTCAGTCATCAGCACTATAGTGCTGATGATTGAATCAGTTGGTAGCCAATAGCATACTTTTATTGAATATAGTCAATACAAGTATGCTGCTATTTATTAGTATGCATTAACAATGTGCTTACAATATAATCCCACAGTCATGCATTAATGAACAAAAATAGAAACGAGGATGCAAGCTAGCTATACAGGCTAAACACGAATAATTTATTCAAGACGGGTTCTCAGGAAGATGACACAAACGCAGAGAAGTGTCAAACACAGCTGAGTTTTAATGGGCAAAAAAGAATAGGCGACCCAAAAGAGGAAACGTAGGGGAGGACATGAAGTCACTCTTTACAATTTCTCTTTTGCTTACCACCACTTTGCGAAGGGAATTCCTTCCTGGACCTTACAGCGTTATACTGTTCACAACTCCTAACATACCCAAAAACAGTAAACGCAAAAAAGCAACCTACTAGCATCTGGGTAAATCTGATTAACCGAACGACAGGAAATGCCCTTGAGCTTTCAACCTAGGAAATAAAAAATATCATGCACAACATCAAGATTTCAAAACACAGACGGACATCACACCTGTTTCTAATGAAAAATATAGGCCATGAAACTTCTTCCACTCGATGGCAAAACACAGGGAAGGCATTCAACAGATTTCTAGGTTTCATCATTGTTATTGATTCTTTACAGTATACACTTGCGGTCACTCTCGTTGGTCAAAACTATTTCAGTAGTGTTCCATAAGGCCACACAATTATTACACTAGATCACGTGTTTTGACACAGCTGAATACAGATCTTATTTTTCTGCAACATTTATACTAAGTTCAATCGGTCCTTTATGCAGGGTTTTGTCGCATGAAATGTTCTATGGGTCGAGCGACACTTTTAGCGGTCCTTGGGAAATGTCATGCTGTAGGTTTATGTAATATTGGCTTTTCTTTGTTACTTTGTGGTATATGGCAAGCTGTATTAAATTTATTGCAGGTCCCAGCTGCACCATGCGGTGCAGCTGGACCTGCAAAATTATTTCAGTAGTGTTCTATAAGGCCACACAATTATTACATTAGATTACGTGTTTTGACACAGCTGAATACAAATCCTTATTTTTCTGCAACATTTATACTAAATTCGATCGGTCCTTAATGCAGGGTTTTGTTGCCTGAAGTGTTCTATGAATCGAGCGAGACTTTCTAGTGGTCCTTGGGACATTTCATGCTGTAGGCTTATGTATTACTGGCTTTGTTACTTTGTGGTATATGGCAAGCTGTATTAAATTTATTCCAGGTCCCAGCTGCACCAAGCGGGTAGACTCACCGTCAAAGCCCGCAAGCCGCTCTCTTCAAGCCGCACAGAGTGTCCTATGAGGTGAACAGTCATTTCTGGCGGTCCTTGGTGCATGCCGTGCTGGGGGTTTATGTAAAACTGGCCTTGTACAGTTTGATCCAGTTTTACTTAACGAAAAAGTGGACCTCTATAGTTGGATGGTGCACGGCTGCATGCACATGCACCCGGAATTTATATATATTTTATATACATATATACAAAGCTTTCTAATTTAATTCAAACAAAATTTAAAAAAAAAACGGCGTGAGTGTTACTTGGATGCTGCCTTCACTGTGTGTTTGTGGGGCTCGGAGGACATTGCATAAGGGGAAAATCCTTCGCAGTATGTTATTCAAAACTAATTAACCAAAATTTTAATAATATGTTTAATAATGGTTTCATGGGATATGTTTCAATTCTAGTTTCAGAGGCAGTGAATATTAAAGACTAACCCAATTGACACAATTTGCGAATGGCAACAATTTCGAGATATTCAATGCTAAAAATCTGCCTTTTCGTCGCCCAATTTCAAAATCTTGCGCTCAGAAGGCCTCAGGATGTCGTGCGGACGTGGTTGCTTCGGACGCACCTTCACTATCCTGGAAGTATGACGCCGATGCTTCCACTAAGGACACACTGTCGAGATAATGACGATCGTACCCGGTACGACTATGTCACTCTTCTACCCACCATTAACGGCACGAATTCTTGAGCCCAAGCTGAGCGCGGTTTTTGCATCAGACATTAAAAACGCAAAAGTTGGACAATGAATACCTCGAAGCCGCTTGGCTTTTCGTGAATTGTTTAAATCGGGATAGCCTTTAATATTGACTGGCTTTTAACACTGCAGTTGCAACATGGTCCATAAAGCCATTAATTACAAAGCTAACAGATTTTGGTCAATTCGTCAACATACTGTGACAATTATTCCCTTTACTAATGTCCGCCGAGTCCCACGAACACGCAGTGAAGAAGACATCAACGTAACTCTCACGGCCTTTTTCTTTAAATTCTGTTAGCTTCCAAATAATGTGCTGTGTATACATGTAAAACGACTTGTAGGATGTAATCATGCGCATAATTATTACGAAGCTTTGCTTTTCACCCACTTAAATATTGAATTTTTATCGCAACCTTCCATACATAAGCAAACCATCCAGTTTGGTACTGAAAATGTATTCTATTCGGCAATAAAATCAACAGACTACTACTTGGTTCGCCTTTGGCTTTATACTTAAAATAATAGGCATGTGCGAATCCTAGATTTTGGGCTTAAAGTGAATAATGATTTGAGCTTGTTAACTTTTCAGTTGAATATCACATAAATTCTGCACCTCTCTCTATGCCGGCGAATTCTGGGTCCATTCACATCAAGTCATCCAGCAGCCGCAGATTACTTTTAGGGCCACCGAGATTGTTCTTCTTTTGACGCAGACAGCTCATTTTATATTTTGTCAGAACACTTTTGTCTGTCACGAATTCGAGGGGTGCAGCAAGGTGCAAACTGAACAATGTCTCATAGATAGCTGTAAAAATATATTATCACGAGCACCTTTTTATATGCAACCCCCCCCCCCCTCCACCGTTGAAAACCACAACCGTCAACCTCGCCACGCTCGTCGCGCTGCGTGCCGGATTTTCGCTGCTCCGGTTGGTGTTCAGACGGGGGAGCTCATGTGGTCAGCCACTGGACATGAAATGTAGATTGTGAAAGTTAATTTTGACAGCTACATGCGAGACATTATGTTTGCTGTCTTCTGTAACCTTCATCTTTGGGTTTTTCAGTATAGAGGAGGAGGCAAAAAAATTAACATTGGCCAAGGGACAAATATTAGCATGTACCGTTATGGTCAGTCGGCAGCCCTATACGGTTCATAACGCAAGGTGGCGAGGTGAGAAGGGTGCGTCCGTGGCAGACATAGATTGTAGCACCTGAGCTCCCCAACTTTTGTCGGCGTTTGCCCCTTTTTTTCTTTTTAAAACTTGCCTCCCTTTGGCTATGTTCGCTGATACCGTTAAGAACCCATTATCGCACCCAATGAACGCTGGCGACCGATGACACCGCCTGACAAAGCGTGTCTGCCCAAACGTTCCTCCTGTTTGCCTTCTGACTCTTTTGGACACATTGTTTCTCATCTGTGCATCCTCTTACCCAAACAATAACCTTAAATGTGCACAGGAAGGCTGCTGTCTGCAGAAAGAAAACCGGCCGCTGTAAAAGCGAAATGTAAGAGCAAAGCAAAAAATCACTCTCATTGCGGAAACGAACCAGTGATGCGTCGGATTTTTGGCGTGGCTTCTATTTTTTTTACCTCCAAACCTGTCAGCTCATTTCCAACAATAAATGTAAGAAGATACACAAGTCTAGCAGCGTATCATAATACATCGCAAAAGTATTTCACTACAGAAACACATAGATTTCGCAAATGCATCTTGGTACAGAAATAGAGATACCCAAAAGTGTCGCTAAGATTATATGGCAATACTTTCATGTCGTGATGTTGCGCCGATTGTAATTCCTCAATCGTTTTACATTGCTGTAGACGCCGGTTATTTGTTTAAACATAAGCACTGTATGTCTGTGTGGAGGCTGATGCTCATGGCCTTAATTGCAGCGAATAATAGCAGTTGACGAGAGCAAACATGTTTTGGCCTTCTACATTATTGCATGTTGTGCTTTATCCCTTTACTTAACGCAGGGCGAGAACATCCCACCGACACCATGTGTCCTCTACGCCAAGCAGGAGCTGGACGATGCAGACTTTCTTCACCTTGGTGTGGATCGTGAGCGCTTGTTCTCAGTTTTTACTGCAGAAGAGGGGCTGTGCATGTTGTTGGCAGCATAGTGGCTGTTCAGCATCCAGTGCGAATGCAAGGCCTCCAACGCGCTGGTTGCTCTGGAGAGGCTTTTCTTTGACTTGTGGGACACAACTCCAATGACAGTCGTAATCAAATTTTTGAACAAAGTTTGCAGACAGGTATGTGGTCGAAGAGATGTTTTGTGAGCCGTTTTAAAAGTTTATAATGTACTTTTCTCGCCAGCATTATCAGGTTCATTTTTTTGCTTCCAGAATGAATGATAGGTTTTATGGAGGCATGTTTTTTTTTCTTTCTTTAAATGTTGGGCACCTTCTGTGATAACTTATGCTGACCTCCTGAAGGCGAGGTGCTTAGAATTTAGCTGTACGAGTTCCTCATCCATAGTCGTCTTCCAGAACTTTATAATTGTGATTGTACGTGAGCAAGAGGATAGCGTCTTCTACTGAAACATTTGCTTTTTTGCCGTAGAGTGCAAGTTCATTATGTGATATATTTCGTTACATGTTTGCAGATAGCATTCTTTATGTCATAAAATGGCATACATTGTATTTTTCATTTGTCTTTTAGGGTTCAATAAATGTTCAATTTAACACATTCTAATTGATGTCGTAATGAGCTTCACTTACTGAAATACTGCTGTGGTTCAGTCAAAGGCTAGACCACCCCCCTCTACCCTGTTTCCAATTAGTGATCAGATCCGCATAAGAAGACTAGTTATAAGGGAAGCGTGTTGCCTGCAATCCTCTGAAACAAACAAAACATGTCACTTGATCTCCAAACAGGAATGCTCCCCTTGCCTCGTTTGTGGGTGCCCATGATGCTTAGAATGATTCAGCCGTGCAGTATGAGGCTTGGGGCCACTGCTTGCTCACTTAGAGTTCGAGAAAGGGGGCGCCGTAGCACTTCCCAATTGCCCCCGGAGTTATGATCTGGCTTGCAAGGAGCTCTTTTGTATTACTTCATGAGTTGTGTTCAGTGTGACTCATTATTTCTTTATCACGTGGCTCGTATGTGGTGATGTGGCAATCCCTCTAAGTGAAAAAAGTGTAAATGTGTTCAGTAAACATGATAAGCTGTAAATCATATAATAATAATATAAGAATATGCAATACCGTATATGATTTTTGTACAATTTACAAGTTCTGATAATTGTATTGGACACAATCCTATATTATTTTCACTGGGGCCTATACTTCATTTCACCCTTCGTCCGAGTGCGGCGGACGCTACCAGCCAATCCAGCGTCGAGAGAGTGTCATGTGACCTTGAACTTCACTTAACCAAAACGTCGCGTGATACTCTCCCGGCGCCGGATTGGCTGGGGCGGCCCAGCATCCACTGGGCCACCCCAGCGGGCGCCCATTCCATGCCAAGCACCCTTTTCCAAGGGTGTTAGCAAGCACCCATTATGAAGGGTGCTTGCCTGAACACCATGAGGGTGTTAGCCCAGGACAAACTGATTTACACCCTTAAGTGTGTACAAACTTTTACTGTGTACTCAAGGCTTCTCTTTCCCATTAGTGCCAGCAAGCTTGTGTAAAGTGAAAAATATTGTAACTGAACATCGTTGCACGGACCCTTCAACTAAAGTTACTTTTTTTTTACTCCTGCATTACCGAGGGATCTTAATTGTAGGACCATGGATGACTGGAGTTGTGGTCGCAACCAGCGTCGTAAGACGTAGTACTCAAAAAGTCCAATAAATATTAAGCAACCTTGCAGCAGCTTCGCTTGTCATTAATATGTAAAGGTTTTTGGGGTTGAGTTCTCCACCTTGAGCTCCCAAAATTCTTGACAGTCTTCTGAGGAACACCAACATTTTGTGGCCGTCTG
>JAZHYW010021161.1:0-36061 GCA_037355805.1 Ixodes ricinus | reverse complement strand
TACGGTTACGAGCGGAGTACGCTCTCTCGTCAAGTGTTACGTACGTGCACGCGTACCATACTTTGTTTCGCCACAGCTTGCAACGCTGCCGCGGCTGCGGACGCGAGCATATGGATGTACCTATTAGCCCCGTGCGCGACCGAAAGCGTCGCTGTGGTCGGCCTTCCACGATTGGCCGAACGCTGACTATGACGTCGGAAAGGGGATTTATCATCGACGGAATAAGAGGAATGAAAGAACTTCAATTTTGACGGTGTTGGCAGTGTTTCTTTGAGAGCGCAATGATTTCAAGCTTCCACCATGCTATTTACAAACACCATCAGACTTGTTGTTCGCAAGGTAATGACGTCACAAGGGGGAACCATAGAGGGCGCCACCAAAACATCTCGCCGCTAATACCCCGGTTCAGTATAAGTGCAGAGCGCAGCAAGTGCGACACGCACGAGTATGTTTTCTTTAACGACGCTCTTACTGCACGAGCGTGTGTGCTTAGCCCGCTCAAAGTGCGTTCGTTCTCGTAGCGTCAATAGACCATCCAAGCATCAAGGAGAATGCAGGGATTGGTGTTCCACGCGCCACACGCGCACGCCTTTCCCGTATAAAAGATTCGAAGTAAATAACAAAAATAAAAGGTTGACGAACGCGCGTGCAAGATGCCCTTTGTTTTAGGTATTTGCTTAGAAAAGTTGATACTGCTGACGCTAGCACGTGCGGCGCGTGAACACCAGTCCCTGCATTCTCCTGGATGCTTGGGTAATATAGCAAGAGGTCTATATAGGGTGCCTCAATGTCCTTCTGTTTAGGGTAGGGTGCCTCAATGTCCTTCTGTTTAGGGTGATGCCACCCTTTGTAGTACCCGATGCCGACAGCACGCGCTCACGGGGAAAATACAAGGAAATCGACGAAAACAAATTGTCGCCATAGCACAGTCAGCGCCACAGACGCGTGCAGGGACACGCTCTTTCACGCGCTTCTGAACAAAAAGGAAAATAAAAGTGTGGGACAAAATGGCCGGATGACTCCACCCTAAGCAAAGCGCACATGAAGGCACCCTAGGTCTATAGAGTCTCCATCGCTCACAGCAACGTTACTAAAACACTCAGTTGGGAAACTCGCCGTCGAAAGCCCGGGCCGCTGGCGTCCACCGAGACCTAGGGTGCCTACATGTCTGTCTGTCTCAGGGTGAAGACATCCATTGTTGCACTGAATGTGCCAGCGCGTGACGCTCTCGCGCACTCGGTGCGTGACTTGGGCGATAAAATGGCGTCTATGCATTAGCCAAAGCTGCGCGCTCGAGCTGAGTGACACCGTATTGCGCGCACTTCAAAATGCATTAAAAAACGATTGGGCGTGAAAATGGCTGATATGTCACCACTCAAGCAAAAGCGCGCGTGTGTATGAAGGCACCTCTACCGAGACCGAGCTAAATACGACAACAGCGCCACTCTTTATCATTTGTCTGTACTGTGGTCACCTTGAGCTTTTAGAAAGCATGTTTTTGCGTAAAAACAAACGGAAAAGACTCTTTTTGTATGAAATTTATTGGAGTTCAGTACAAAATGAAGGGCGCGTGATGTTTTTAAAATCTTTAGTTTACAAGGTTTTGCGGCACAATTAATATTGTTTTTATAAAACCATGCCTCAGCGGTGCTTTCAGGTAGCGCGTCTCGACCTAGGTGCATTTTAACTTCGGTTGTAAGACGCGGCGCGTCCGCTGGGGAGACGGGGTGGTACCCCTGTAACCTCTTCCACTGTATCTGCTTCGGCGCCAAAATGGCCGATTAAAGCCAAAATAGAAGTAACGTGCGGTTCCTCGAGTGGCCGCTGCGGGTGGAAAAGGCGGCGTTGTGTTCGCCATTAGCTCGGTTCGCTAGGACAGATCGGGGCCACTTTTTCAGAGCAGTCTCTATGGTAGTTTCCCAACTGAGTGGTTTAGTAAGGTTGGCTCGCGAGTCTTATTGAAGCCAAAATGCAAGCAAATAAAACATTCGAGATCAACCCACGTTCGCACCAGCGGCTTGACAGCACAGACTTCACGTGCAGGAGAAGCTCCGCCTTCAGCGCGAGCTCACTGGCTTCCGCAGTGCTTTGGTTGCGCATACCGCCCGTGTTCACACTTGTGCTAGCGAGGACAAAAAGCTAGCGCTGAAGGTGGTGCTCTTACTCTCAGCCTAAGGGTGAATGCAGTATCGAACCTTGAAAACGTGCTTTTGAGGAGGCGTCACATGATGTGTTCGAGACTAAAATTCGATCTCTTCAGCTCATTACAGAATCTTTCAGTGTCGACCAGTTCGAAACACGAATCGTGCAAAACAAAGGAGAACAAAAATTAAGAAAACTTGCTCTAGCAGACATTTTTTTCCCGTTACGTTCAACCAAAAGGAAGTAAACCACCACCGCTAGGGAACTTCAAATGTAAATGGTATGTGCAACATCTCACATAGCTATTTCGTTTTCGTCAGTAGACATGTTACATCAGTTTTACAATAAAACTTGATGCTCAAACTCAGGAAATGCAGCTCTACATATGTCTTTTAGTTGGATCCCTAAAGTCCCCAAGACACCCCCAGCAAAGACACAGTACTACCACAGTGCTGGAATATCCCCAGTAGAGACCGCTGCAGCGACCGCAACTGCTCGTTAGTTTGGCTGTCCGGTACTGTTTCGTGATCGTCCGGAGCACACCTACCACTAGTGCCATCTCTGTCAATTCTACGAGTGTGTGTCCTCTCGAGGCCCCCGAAAGGCCCGAGCGGAGCTTTATCGTTGTCGGGGCAGTCTGCCACGGGGACCGAAGCTGTTGGTGAGCTTGGCAGTCCGATACTCTTTCCAGACGGACTGCGACTAACCTACCGATAGTGTCGTCTCTGTCGATTCTAGGTGTGTGCGCCCTCCTGAGGCCCCCAGCAAGTACCAAGCGGTGCTCTACAGAACCTAACTTCCCCAGCTTCCCCAGGGCAGTCCGCTTAGGCAACCCCAGCTGCTGGTGAGTTTGGCACAATGATACTCTTTCCAGATCGACCTAGGCACACCTACTAGTGTCGTCCAAGTTCATTTGTTCACTCTGTGTGACGTCCCATGGCTCCCCGAGCTAGGTCTACGCAGAGCGCCCTAGAGACCCTTGCTTCCCCAGCTTGTCCAGGAGAGATTGCCGTAGCCACAGAAGCTACTGATGTGTTTTCATTTTAGCTTGCTCTCTATTTCCTGGAGGAGTGCAAGCAGTTATATACTTACATGCGAGCTTATTGTCTCACTGTTAGTCACTTAACAAGACAAAATAATTATTTTATTTTTATTTTTCAGGCACACTGTTTACAATCGGGATGAGGCGGTATCCCCAGAATGTCAGTCTCTTTGGTGTACTGATGAATAACAGAGTTACAAAGACAACTAAATTTAATGTAGAAAAACTGATATTGCCGCAACGACAGGAGTACCAGTTGCACCGTGGTGAAGAGAACAATCAAAATTTTGGACTTAAGCGCTTTCTCGCTGCATATAAGCTTAAGCGTCTCCAAAAGTCCACTGCAGAGGGGACCACATGGAGTAAAAGTACCCTCGAGAAAACTTTTAAGATTAACCTTTCTTGTGACTTCCATAGTTTCGATGTGGTACTTGCGAATTGCGGCAGCTGTTGCCTGCAGAAGGCACACTTCAGTGGCATCTCGAACACTTTAAGTTTGTGTCAGACATATTGCACTAGCTAATGACTTCATTAGCATAGAAGTCAAGTCAAACTTGCAGCATATAACATATTCGTGCATCCTTGCCTTAAAGAGACGCTGAACCGAACTTTGGAGCTCACAAAACAAGGCTGGAGTGATAGGCGGGAATCTGCACAACACAAAAACATCACTCATATACTGATATCTCTAACGGACGGCCGTATTTCCGGAAAAGCGCGATTGAACACGGCCAACGAAGACGACGAGGCATGTGACGACCCGATTTTTATTACCTCTTGTCAACGTTACTAAAACACTCGGTTGGGAAACTCACCGTCGAAACCTGGGCCGCTGGCGTCCACCGAGACCGAGCTAAATACGACAACAACGCCACTCTTTATCACTTGTCTGTACTGTGGTCACCTGAGCTTTTAGAAAGCATGTTTTTGCGTAAAAACAAACGGAAAAGACTTTTGTTCTATGAAATTTATTGGAGTTTAGTACAAAATGAAGGGCGCGTGATGTTTTTAAAATCTTTAGTATGCAGGGTTTTGCGGCACAATTAATACAGTTTTTATACAACCATGCCTCAGCGGTGCTTTCAGGTAGCGCGTCCCGACCTATAGGTGCACTTCTGTAACCGCTTCGCTGTAGGGTAAGACCGACTAGGCGCGTTCTCGCATGGGCGAAGCGCAGCGCAGGCGTAGCACACCTCCATGGTAACACTCTGCTGAGCAACAGTGGTGAGTCCTGTGTTCGCGCAGCGCAGTAAAGCGTGCGCTCGCTTATTGTGAACAGGCCTTAAAGCCAAAATAAAAGTAACGTGCGGTTCCTCGAGTGGCCGCTGCGGGAGAAATGGCGGCGTTGTGTTCGCCATTAGCTCGGTTCGCGAGGACAGATCGGGGCCACTTGTACAGAGCAGTCTCTACGACAATTTTCCAACTTTGTGGTTTAGTAACGTTGCCTCTTGTCTTCGCTTCGTCCCCTCGAGCAGGTAACCCAGAGCGAGAGGAGAGAAGCGAAGTTCTCTTCCCCTTTTCTGAACTGTTCAAAGAGAATCGTGACGTAACATTGCTTGCTTGATTGTGCCCTTCTTTTTCAAAAATAAGCCCATCTGTTTGAGATATCGATGTATCAGTGACGTTTTGGAGTTCGTGGCTTCCCGTTCAACGCTTGTGCGGCCTAATTTCGCGAAATTCAAATATGCATCCGAAGTCTGGGACGGAATAGTTACATATTTAAAATAAAAGCCTGTCACCGCCAGTTTAAACGAACCCTTGAACGTTACCTGAAAATAAAATGTTACCCTAGTGAAGTGCCTTATGTCAAGTATTATTTAGTTCTAGTGGAGTACGTATTGTTCCCGTTCACAACTTTTCTTTTAACATCAAGTCAAGCTCGTTCACACAAGGTACGCACATCAGGAACTTTTGTACCAAAACAATCGCCTTCTCAGACCCCGGAAGGTGGGTTTTGAACCTAACAAATAGCACGTAGTAACCAAAACCCACTAGATAGCCTACAATAACGACTAGATACTTTAGATATCCGGATGGGCTGGCGAGTGTAACTCCTACCAGTGTTAAAAGTGCCGCTAAATACAAAACAGGAATCACAGTCGGCAAGCGAAACGGTCTCAGCACGTCTTTCATTGACGATCGAAGTACGAAAAAAGAAATCATGGTTAAGATGTCATTGATGGCATACACGAAAGTAACGCCATCGAGGATGAAGCTTAGGGAACCCGCGAATGTGTAGGCAAGTGCAAGTAAGCCTCTAAACAGCACTGACGGCAGCGGCACCGAGGAGTCCACTGTTATGAACGAGAGGACGTGAGGTAGGTGACCCTGTCTTGCTGCGGCCAACTTGAGTCTAGAACCGCTGAAAAAGCCGGCACACAGGCTTCCGAAGGCGCTGACAGACACAACGAGTGGGACGCAGAAGGCCGCTGCTGTTCCCCAAGTCACCATCGCGAAGGACACAGCGATGGCATCGGAGCTTGCGACCGTTGATGCATCCAGGACCACAAAGAAGGCAACATTGGTCAGCACGTTGATCAGAGTCAAGATGACGATCCCGATCGCCATTGCCAGTGGAATGGTTCTCGTGGGATCCTTGATTTCTTCAGCGATATATGTGATGGAGTTGCTGCGAGTACAATAGGAAGGAATCTGTTTGCCACACTTTGTTTCACCTTATACGTCTGGGCGCATCTGACACTACGAGCCTATGAGACATTAAAACAGAGTCAAAAGCTCACTGTCATAGCCTTTGTTGGGTTTCTGTGCGTGTTCTATCGTCGCTAAACCTTTCATGTACAGGGAAGGACTATAGTTTCGTGCGCTTTTAGTACATGTGCTCGTAGCTGTATCGATTTGCGCCTTTCACTTCGCTCGGAGATATAATAAGACAAGATATAGGAGCATTAGACTAGTCACATATCATATCTTAGTGTCTTTTTGGCTTAGTGTAAAGAGCGCTAGAGCAAGTTACCAACATACAGAAAGCGCCGGGCGTCTGGACACAGTGCCGGCCACTGCTGGGAAATATTATAGCGCATAACGTCTCACTCTCCAAGAAACTTCACGACCATTGACCTCTCTAGCGGCACTTTTTAGGTGACAGCGGTTGGCTGAACGCATTCACTCAATCATTATTTTGCGTTAACTGTTTATGTTCTTAATTAGCCTCCGAGCATAAGCCTTGTGTTACAGTGTACTAGAATACTTGGGGTAGTGTTGGGACCAGAGCGGCTCGGCAACGAGAGCTCGTGAAGGCAAGTGTATTGACAGATTATGGCGGCGCTGTAATCGAGTTACCCGGAAAAAATCGCGCAGCCCGCCACGTTTGGCGGAAAATGCGTTTAAAGTCGACGACACTATTGCTTTTTCTCACTTTGAGCGGTGCGTCCGTCGGTAAGCCGACCACGATTTCATAGTTCCGTGGTTTCGATCGAAATATGTTTGGAATTTTGTGTGTTCTGATTTTGCGGATTGTGAATGCGAAAGGGTAGCGCTGAAATGCCGTTGGCGCAACGGCGTAGACGGCATTTCATCTGTGTGCAGCAAGAGTTCTGTCGCCGCTGCGCCGACAGAACTCTTGCTGCGCACTTCGTGGCCAAACGGCCTACATCCGAGTGAAAGGCGTAAAAACGGCGTCCCTTTTTGGCGTTCCAAAGGACAGCGCCACAAGAGATCTTTGCGAAAAGAATCTGCAACGATCGGACAAGCGTCTTAAAGAAACAAGCGCGGTCTGCGAACTGTACTTCGAGCCCCGCTTCATCCTTCGAGACGACGTCCACAAAATCGGCGTAATCGGCGGAAAGGAAGTGAGGATTCCTTGTGGACACCCCGCGTCCACGCCAGACACTGTGACGACTCTGCTGCCAAGTGTACCCCAGGACCTGAGTGGTGACCCTCCCGCAGGACGAGAAAAGGAAGCGGAAGGCAAGTCCACCAGAGCCCATCGTTGCAAAGCGTTCGGGGCTCGCTCGGGAAAGTGACCCGTTGTCACCAGTGGTGAAAAGCGAAGCTCCTGCCGTGATCCCACAAGGCATCGATCGCGATGCACTAGGCTCCCTAAATATGTCAACTCCCTACTGGGCTGTTCAAAAGTTCAGCAACTTTGGCGGTCTTCGTTTGTTTCGACAACTTACCTGATGTGGTATGCCAAGTATACTTTCAGGGCTGCACATTGTAACCATGTATTTCAATGCCGTGCTATAAACTATTACAACTTTTACCTTGTTTTATTTACGTGTGCTGTTGTTTCCTGGTCTAAATGATGTGAAATAATCGCTTGTTTTCCTCTTTGAATCTTATAAAGCAGTGGTTCTCAAATAGGGGTCCGCGGACCCTCTGGGGTCCGCGAAGGCATTCTAGGGCAGAACGTGAGGGCGCAAGTGAGCTGGTGTATATTAAACATTTTAGTGAAACCCCGAGACTGAGGTAATGACAGACGACGACAAGGAAAGAAGGAGAACGTCTCAAACACAGCTTCCATTCTAGGGGTCCACGAAGCCCAGCCTCATCAGTCAAGCCCGAAAATAAAAGTTGTCTTTTCTGAGTCTGAGATGAAACATTCGAATTTTCGGGTGCGTTTTCTCGTGTATATGTCAATAAGAGAAGTTTACTTCACACTAGCCATTAGTTATATCCATTTGTTAATTATCATGAATAACCTGTACTTTCCCTTCCTCACACCACGAACGGGGTCCTCCATAATCTCTGCCGATCCACAAAGGGTCCGCGAAGCATCAATGGCTGAGAACCACTGTTACAAAGCATAACTTTTTCAGCCCACGTTGTCTCAGTTTTTGGACATAAGTTCAATGTTAAAACGCGTGATAAAAATTGTCACGGTTTATAAGCCATTTCTTGCAAGTGAAAGTCGGGTGGTCCTCGAATGGTCGTGGCAGCCATGAGGAAATGTAAGATTCTCATCTCTTTGCGACCGTCACTTGGGTGGTTTGTCGCATAAATGAACACAAGAATGAATGACAAGTGAAGCGAGCTGATTAAGGTTAAGAAGTTGGCGGGCAGAAAAGAAGACAGAAGTAAACCTTGGGTACTTAAAAACATACTAAATCAATCTCTGGCTTCAGCATGCTGTTTCATTAAACCATAAAATAAAAAAAAATAAAAAACTGCTTCCGGGTTTTAGATATTCTCGCCAAATATCTAATGTTTGGCCTGTTGCAACCAAGGAACTGGGCATTTAATGTCAAATGTTCACCATCCGACGAACCGAAAGTCGCAGCTAATTTTACACTGAAACAACTTGTAATCCGCTTCTTGAAAGTCTCAATTGTTTTTATGTGAAGGCGGAGGAATGTAGCTTGTACCGTCCAATACATTGAAGCATCATGTTGCCAACGGTCGTGCCGCAGCGTAATTGATGCCGCGGTTCGACCGCCGGCCGGTCGTAGCTGTATCAGAAATCCTATGTGCACTCCCCCAAAACGGCACCGAAAATTCATATTTTCGCGCCTGCAGCCGCGCATGCGCACACCTTCTGGGTAACGCACCAGTGTCGACACCTGTCGCGATCCATGCCACGCGCCTTAGGCGAGCCGGTCCGGTCCCAACACTACCCAAGTATTCTAGTACACTGTATTTAAAGTGTCTATGGCCGCAGGCAGCTTGATAAACGCTGGGTGTGACTCATTATGTTCTCGCCTTTTTCCTTTGTGCTTTGTTCTTCAGCGTTCTTATTGGCCAATGCCGCACTCTCATTGGTCGAAGAGCGCTAATGAGATTTCTGGATATCGTCATGTCCTGCGTTTTATGCGGAGCGCAAGTTCGTCTGCTTCTTGTACAGGGTTGCGATGATGTCAGAACGCCGAGCTCTTATTGGCTGATTGAAGATAAAATAGTGGGTAGACTTCAAGGCATCTAGTATTGAGGTCTACCCACTATCCTTTCAATCAAAGCCAATCAGAGCTCGGCGTCGTGCTGACATCACCGCACATCTCCTCCGAAAGAAGCAGGTGACTTGCTCTCGGCCTATGCTCTCAGGGACTCTACGCAACTATACTTCATCAAAGAGCTCGAGCAAAGCAGCCTCTTGAGTCTACAAAGGAGGCATGGCGGACCATTCGAATATTAGGTTTTTGACCGAGAAATGAGCCCTGATGTGTGACATTATGCTCGGAACGTGAACATAAAGTGCTATCGACATGCACCATAGTGTTTTTTCTTGATTTGTCATAAGGCGTTTCCTGATTGTCCTCAGCATTTGTTGATAGAATTTTTTTAGAACGGCTGACTACTCGGCTGGGTAAGTAATGTGCCTCCACCAAGTGAGCAATTTCACGATCTTTAAGTAAAAAGTAGAGCCCAATTATCAAGAATGTAAAAACGCGAGAAAGTCCTTGAGTGCAGAGTTTGAAACTTTGTTCTTGGGTATCAACGTATGGAGCAGTTTAAAATACGCGTAGTTACACTTTTTAGAAACCCTAAAGCGAACCTGCCAGTCAGCCTGTCAGAAAGTGAAAAAAAATGTTTTAAACGTGTGCAAAACCGCTTTTTGTTTAAACAACGTTTTATTATTCAGACATCGAATCTTTCCTAATGAAGTCGAATGTTTGCTCTTCCAAGCTTCCAAGGCTTGTTCTGCCTCGCGTTATAGGTTTTCTATGCAAGGAATACTCAAAAGATAATCTCATCGAAATTACTCTCTGTGGCGCGGTGGCTCTTGGGAATTACCTCAGTTGCTTGTATCTTTATCTTAACAGCTTTTGTTCTTATTTATTGTTGTCACTGGTCATCACAATTCGCTTTGGCCCATACACATTGCTATACCGATGTAATGCGACTAACACAATAAAGGTCATAGACTGCTTGGAGGGCTCAGCACAATAGCGAGATTTAGAATAGCGTGCGCAAAGACATAGCATCGTTTCCATGCGCCTATTCAAAACGCAGTTTGGACTCGCCGCATAGGCAGTGGTAACGACGCTATTCCTTTGCGTACGTTATTCTAAAACTGGCGAATAACCTTGTTAATTTCTATATCGCTCTCCTTTGATGCCACATACACGCACATAGAAACATGTATTGCCATGTTCACTGGAGTCTAGCCGGGCAAGTCATTGGCTAAACGCTTGATCTGTTCGTGCCTTAGAGAATGTCACGAATCTGCCCTCAGTTAGGGTTCTTCGGTTTTGATTGTTTTTATGGTCTCTAATTTTAAGCTGACTTTTTAATGTTTCATTGCTTGAGAAAGCTTCGCTGAAGATGGCATGCGTACATACCGTATTTTCCGGGCTAGAGTCCGCACCCGGTGTATTGTCCGCAAGGGCGAATTTAGGCCGAAAAAGAGGTTTTCGCTTAGATAGTCCGCACCCAGTGCATAGTCCGCACGCCGTGCATAGTCCGCACTTGCTGCTCAGTCGACACAAACCTCTTCTCATACACGGCACACCTTGACAAATGTCTGCTTTTTTAGCTCACAAGAAGCTTGTATTATACATAAATCTTCATGAACATACTCTTTCATTCACAAAATTCGTCACATCTCCTCATAATGAACGATAGTAAAAAAAAGTACCTGTATAGTTCGCACGCGTATATAGTCCGTGCAGCCTAAAATGTCAAATTTTGAACATGTATTGTCGGCGGACTATAGCCCGGAAAATACGGTACATGGGAGAAACTATAAAAGACCTATTGAATATACATTTTAATATTTCGATTCACCATAAACTCCGAACATCAGGCGGATGTTTGCTTTATAGGCGAAGATGGCATAATTCAATTCGTCGCGTTTCAAAGGAACCAGAACGCATGACACACAAGGTCAGCTGAGTGACGTATACGGGAATTTTGAGGTAAGGAATTCATCAGGAGGACTGGTTTTTTTCGGACACCACCAAGGGTGTTGACAAGCATGAGACATGAGTAGCATGTGTTCTAGTTTATTTGATACGCGAACGAATTTCCGCCATACTGCCGAACGGATGGCTGTAATTGTGGGGTGTGTACGTTTAAACAACGAAAGGTTAGTCAGTCTCAATGGACTGTATCAGCTCTAGATGAGAAGTTTAACCAGCGCAGTGCAACCGCTAGCCTGGGGTCTTGAACGTGCATCATGGGACAGTTAAGCACGACCACACGCCGGCACGATGCCCATCCACGAGCTGACTGTAAGAGCGCAAACGAGCTAGTACATTACGCATGCGAAAACCCCGAGACTGCGGTGTATGTATCGTTGTTACCCGCAGTCTCGGGGTTTTTGTCATGCTTAATTGATCACTCATGTAGAGACAGGCCGGGGGGGGGGGGAGGGTATGAGCCCAGGATTTCTGGGTTCTGCAGCGCGGGCTTATGCTACGCGCGCTCGGAGCTGCGGTGCTTTACACACTCGACAACAAATCTTCCACATAGACCACGCTATTCGAAAACAAGCTAGTTGGCGCTTTGCCATGACTCGAATGCGAAAACGGCAATAAGCGTTAAAAAGGTCAAGTGAAACTGAGTACCATCCTCCGTAGCACGAGGTAGCTGCGAAGAACGCTTGCGCAAGATTTGAAGGTGTTACGCCGGAAAACAGGGAGCTTCAAGCAGCTTGTTGTCTACGGCAGAAGGAAACAAGGGAAGATTTATACTCTTTTCTCAAGGTTCGGGAGATCACAAGCCTTACCTCGGAGGCCCAGACTGCACCGGTAATGATGACTGAGATCAACACGAAGGTTTTGACTGTGGTTAACACGCCTTGGACTCTTGTCGATGTCTTCACTGAGAAGCAGTTCACAGCAGTGCCCAGAGCTAAAGATATATGTTTACGTAATGACAGATGGTTCAGTACATGAGCGTTATATTTCTAATTTATGTGGCATCGTCGGAACCAGCGAAGTAATAGTCAAATATAACTTCGAACAAAACGTAAATGCGTAAGCATACTTAGTATACACAAGCATGTCGTGCTTAGTGCGTTGCATTTGGTTCGAAAATCATAATTATGATGTCAGTCTTCTATAATTCAAACCTGGGACACATCTGTCCGAGCAATGACCTAATGTTAAACACCCCAATTTTTTCAAATTATAATCAATCTATAAATATAAAAAATTGTCTTGCTTTTCTTACACTCTAAAAATATGTGTTAGCTCATATTCCTACAATAAACGGAGACATCTAATCATAGCATACAAGAGAAGGATCATAACCAATCACGAAGTATTATTCGCCGCGATCGGATCTCTCCGTGTTCTGTAAATGACTGAACTGACAACCTCCCCCTACCGTCCCCCCATAAATGTAGGCTCCGTCCGCCTTGTCGTTTTGCTAGTGCACGCCCAGGAGTCACAACCTTAAGCCAACTCAGACATGTACGTAACGCGTTACAAGTAACGAGTTACTTCTACCTAGTTACTATTTTCGGTAACGAGTAACGTATTTAGTTACTTTTTAGAAAAGTAACTAGTAACGTATTTAGTTACTTTTAAGGCCAAGTAACGAGTAACGGTATCTCGTTACTTTGAGGAGTAACGTGTACAACACCGCTTAAACGGCCTTGTTTTTACTCTAGCCTGACTATGCGTCTGTTGCCACAAGGGTGGATGGGCAACCCAAAAACAACTAAACAGTATGACAGTACAGCAACATACATCACTGAACAAGACAGTCGAACAGTTCGACTGACGTGTCCAGCGATAAACGTTGCTGTACTGAACTCTACAACTGGGAATGTCCTTCACCCATCGAAAGCAAAAAGGTTCGCTGGTTGAACCTTCTAGAACCGGGTACGGACCGAATGTAAACCCTGTTGTTGCACACACGGGAAGGCACATAACCCATTACCCGCTGTCTTTAATGAAGGCGAATGCAGTTCCCGAGGATTCACCAGCCCTTGCTGAAGCACAACACTGCCCTTCCTTCGTGCGCGAGGGTAGAACGACTCTTCAACGTCGCCGGAGATGTATTCTCAAGTATAAGCGGGGAAACATTACTGATAAAAACTTCGACAGGCAACTACTACTAAAGTGCAACAATTACTAAAAAAAACAATAAACTGCGAAGCAAAAACAGTTGTGTATTCGGTCTTTAAAGTAACGTGAAAAAGTAACTCGTTACTTTTGAGGTAGCTCACGCGTTCCTTTTGAGAATCGGAAACGAGTAACGTATTTAGTTACTTTTTGAGCGAGTAACGAGTAACGGTATTTAGTTACTTTCTTGGGGTAACGTGTACATGTCTGAGCCAACCTCGATCTCATATTTGACCACTTATAAATTTTCCACGATTACGTAATTTCGTGCAGAATGTTTACAAAACAAACTCAATAATTTCATTCATCAAAACGCCGTAAATTATAGACCTTGGCAAAAATCGCCTTCTGCACGCTGCCATCTTTGTGTGCTGGGCTGTGGAACGCGTTGTCGCTCTGCGTGCGGTAGATCAGACCCTGAGCATGCGTCCACAGCTCAGTGACTCAGCATGTTTCGCCCGGGTGATAAGCGACGCAAAGGTCTATAGAGCTTTGCATCGCCGTATTACAATGCACAGTTTCACAGGTAGCTATAGAGCCAGTTCATACTGAGCGTGCACATTTGCCCTCAGGGACAGTAGACACTGGACAGCATTGTCTACGGTAACTGACAGAATGAGATGAGAAGGCCGTTTTTCTCGGATAACCAACCTCCAGCGCCCACTCTTTGCCTTCCGCCGTGCTTCTACTACGCGTGCACGATCGAAGCCCACGAGACGCCGAAGTGGTATTGAACTTAGGAAGGTCGCGCTAGAGGCAGTACACAACTGAAAGTCGTCCCTGCCGTTGTCTTGTCCGTTGCTATTGGTGACCGTTCGGAAACACATTACGATAACAAAGAGATTTCGGCGACGAAAAGAGTGACACTCACCAGTAAAGGCGAGTGCCGTCATAACGTTCGCGCTGTAAGAAAGACTACAGTCACCGTAGACGAGGCTGAGGGCATAGCTGGAAAACGTCAGCCCTTGGTACGCCGCAGTCATCGGCTCACAGATGGTCAGGGAAACCCACACGGACATGAAGGGAATGACATCACCGTATTTGCCCATAGACTTGCTGGCGGCCGTTAAGTACGCGTAATTTCCACCAGAGGCCGGTAGGAGCGCTGCGAGTTCTGCATAGCACAGTCCTCCTGAAAGAAAGGCAGAAAAAGAAGGAACAGGACGTACACGTGGAGTGTTTTACTACGGTTCCTGGAACCCGTTATTAGAGAGATTTTAGAGAACCGTTTCTACACGTCCGATACGGTACGATAGGCCCTCCGGTGCGAACGGCCCATCGTACCTAGTGCAACCAACCTCTGCTGCGCTGTCCTCGCGCAACGCAGCAGTGGCTGGTTGCACTATTTCTCCACGGGGCGCGGTGCCGTCGGGGCCGAGATGCGCTCCGATTGCGAACCGAAACTTAAAAACCCGTCGAATTTGGGCGGTTTTTTCAGGAAGCCGTTAAATGCTGCGCGTGGCTTCTATCGTTCTGCAATTTGTAGATTTAGTGTTTTTCGGTGATGCTGAGCAATTTTCTAATTGAAACCATGCCGCTTAAACACAATATTAAAAAAGTTAATTACGCAAAAATAATTACCAATCTAATTATCCCGGACTTCAATTATTTTCCTAAATAGGCCCCTGGCCCAGGACAAAAACACCGCGAGCCTTTTTGTGTTGCGAAGCGTAGTTTTCGCAATATCGAATTTGTCCAGATTTCGTGAAACACCCTGTATATGTTATTATTCAATCATCTACGTAAACACCCACATAGCTAAACAATTTCAATCGAAACTGCCGAAAAAAATGGATGCGGCAGATCCGGGTTGACCACGTTTAGGCATTTGGCAGTTTCGTACTCTGCTTCATTTAAAACCTTTCGCGTATATGGATTGTTTACTATCAGATACTTTGAATATACGATGCAGATGCTATTTAATATGTTAATTAGATGCATATTGTGGGGAAATCGAAATTTATTTTCCCGCAATACAAACCTCTAGGGTAGTAGAAAAAAACAAAAAACAAACCTCCAAGCCTGTTTTATACGTTTTACAAAAGGAAGGGACTTCTTTGTAGACACAATGACATAATTATCTACGGACACGTCTCAAGCATTTCCGAAGCACGAGTTTGCTTCATACATACGTATGCTTCGCACATGTCTGCAGCTGCATACAGTTTTTGTACGACCAATGTAACAGGGCCGTCGTACAAGGAAGAAACACGCTTTAGACAATAGGAGTTTTCGGAAATTGTTTTTGCACATCCCCAATGGTACGATGAGCCCTCCGGCACGCACTGCGCATGCGCTACCACAGAAGGCTCCCATATGCGCAGTTTGTACCGGTGGACCAGTCATGGGCACGTTACCAGTAAAATGTAACAGTGTTACAGTTACAGTCACCTAAGAAAAAGTAACTCTGTTACAGTTACTGTTACCGGTTTCAAAAAGCAATGCGTTACAGTTACAGTTACTGCAAAACAGTAACGCCGTTACTTTCTCGTTACAGTACAAAAGTTGGACTCAAGGAATCACAAACCAAAACAATATTATTCTATTTGTTACACCGTTATGCTAGACGAAAAGCTGAACTTCAACAGTCATGTTGGAATGATCCTGTCAGCCTCTTTTAGGGTGTTGGGCATTGTTACTCGCCTTAGTTCTGTGTTTCGCGATCCTTTATGTTTCCTTGTATTGTACAGAAGCCTTATTTTGCCCAAATTAGACTTTGCTTCAGTTGTCTGGAACAACCTTAGTGCCACTGCTGCAGCGACGTTAGAGCGTGTCCAAAAACGATTTGCACGAACGTTTCACGCAAGACAAGACCTGTCCGAGCCCTACTCATATGTGAATGTGCTCAATCGCTTAGGATTGGTGGAGTTAAAAACAAGACGCGGCAGATGTGATCTCATATTTTTGTTCAAGTGTTTGCATGGGTATTATGACTGTCCTTTCATTGTGTCCTGCATCAATCTAAATGTGCCTGTTAGACATTTTCGCAACAACCGCACGTTTGCCATTAATCCCATGCATTGTTTCTCTCCTGTAGTTCGCATACAAAACTATTTTAATCATCTTGATACGCGCCTTGTTGACTTTTTTAATGACGACATCATATCATTCAAGATAAGCGTTGACAATCTGATATAGTGCATTGTCGTCGGGTTGTGTTCTGGATTTGTTTTGTCGCTTTCACCTTTTTAATGTGACTTGGTGCTCTACCCCTCCTAGGCTTCTGGCCGTTGGTAGGCACTGAATATAAATAAATAAATAGTGAGAGAGAGAGGTACACTCCAGAGATTAGAAAAATTTAAACCCGAAGGGTGTTTCTTTTTGCGTCATTTGCTGTTTCAGCATTTTGATGTGCATATTTTATTTGGAATAATTGTTATAACTAGGATCAACCGGAATTTCAATTTAAAAATTGCCATCGGCCCGCTTCTGTGAACGTTTTCGTTTATTTTTCACTCGAAATGAATGAGGACAGAGATGGTCACATAATTACCTTATGGGATATGCTTGGAAGCAGACCTAAACATAGCAGGTCAAACGGCTTCAAAGAATAAAGGGGAACAGGATACAATTAGCCTCTGGTGCTTTACGAGTGTACGACGACCACCGCGGCGTCTATGTCCGAAACGCCAACTGTGGAAGTCGTGTTCACTCGAGCGGCACAACATGGAGACGGCTTTATTGAAAAACTAATAGGAATGAGGAAACGGCGAACGGCTGGTTGTAAAAACGACAGCACAGACAAATCCCTGACAAAAGCGCAGACGGAATATCTCGAGGCATCGCACGACCACCGACACCCGTAGATGGTCCCCACGAGAAGAGTGAGCGAAAGTCGGTGAAACAGACATTGTTTGCCTCCTTTACCACCGCGGGCGCCGCTTCCTTCATCTCCCGGTTTCATGCTGACTGGTCCGTCATGCATTCTCGGTCGTGGGCCAAACCAGGCATTTTTGTTTGTTTGTTTAATGCGTGGTCCCGCTCCTTCTTCTTCTTCTTTTTTTCTTTTTTGTCAGCGAGGAGTTTGGAGAAAAATACCTCCAAGATGGCAATTTCTCCATGTCCGCGACGGTGGGTCCTAATTTATATAGTAAAACAAAAAAGTAGCTGTAACGGCGTAAACAGTTACAGTTACCTAACAAAAATGTAACAGTGCTACAGTTATAAGTTACCAGTAATAAAGAGCAAAAGCGTTACAGGTAAAGGTTACCAGAAAAAGTAACTAGTTACTGGTAACGCGTTACTAGTAACTAGTTACTGCCCAAGACTGCGGTGGACCCACCGTACCGTATCGGATGTGCGAAAACGATTCCCTAAAACTCTCGAATGTCTGCAGACTCTCTTTTGTACGATGTATGAGCAGTGGGGCACCGGCTGTACCAGTGACGGATCCAAAGGGGGGGGGCGACGAGGGGCGGCCGCCCCCCCCCCAGACGTAGTCGACTTTCCCCCTCCCATCTTCTCGGATGGCAATCTGACATGGGTGGACCCGCCGGTGCACAAGAAACAATGGGAGAATAGTATCCTTACAAATTTTTCCGCCCCTCCTCCCCCCCCCCAAACGAGAGTTCTGGATCCACCTCTGGGCTGTACGGGTCGAAAGTAACGAGGCGTGCTCTCACCCAGCAGGGCTTTGACTCCCGCCAAGGAAAACAGGACGATGGCTACACCGGCAGAACCGGTCTTCACGAACACGATACTTGGTACCGTAAATATGGATGAACCTGTAGAGTCGAAACCCGCATGTCAAACAGAGAGATTAGTTAAAGTAGAGCACGCGAGCTAAGGTCTGCTGCTGGTTAAGAAAAGCACAGGAAAGGCCCGTTTCACAGAAGGCTCTCTGCTCGTCGTGATTGGTGATTTCATTCTCTCCCACTCGAGTCATATCCAGTGTTCACTTCTTTTAAAAGGAAAAAAAGTGAAGACCTTTGTGGAAGGAACTTGTCCTGAATTTTGCTTTTTTAACCTGCAACCTACAGTAAAGCACCTAAAAAAATAACTTGCCGCCGAAATCAATGGCGAATTTCTATTTTTGTTAGTGAAGCTCTATCTCAGGAGAGCTTGCACGATTTGATAAGCAGAGACATATTTAAGGCTTTTGTTTATGGGTTGTGCACTTTCATGCAATACCTCGGGTCCTAGGCTTGTCAGCAACAAGAGTCCGTTGCACTGTAACGCGCTGCGGCGTGGCAAGGATAGACAGAATAAAGTCTAACGTAAGCGTCACTCTCAGTCTTACACAGCAATATATTTTTGTGTCGTAATGCTCTGGAATCTCACCTTAACCGATAAGTAATAATTAAAAAACGTCCAGTTGGTTCAAGCAGTTAATTTCGATGTTGGCAGTTGCTAAAACGATGTAGCCCCATTTGAACATTAATACAATTTTATTAGATCGTTCTGAAAAAACAAAAATTAATAGCAATACCCAATACTCAATCGACGCCTTCGCACGCACACTGTAACGTTATCAGGAATCGTTATCTGAGTTACTGGAACGATCTATTAAGACTCCTAATTAATGTTAACGTTCTTAATACTCACCAACGGCTAGTCCGATCAGTAAAGCGATGGAAGCTAAGAAGACCGACTTCTCTTTAGCAGGGTGTTGTCTCTGTCGAAATTCGTTCGTCCTTGTTTTCTTGGAAGGTGCCACCTTTGTGGGTTTTAGCAGTGATGTCTCGCAAATTGCGTGGACACCGTAACGCCGATGCAAAGGAGGATTTGATCCTTGCGGAAAAAATAAATAAACGACCATGTAATTTTGCAAGTGTTACGGCTTGAAAAGGGCCATGTTCCCTATCTATTTTTTTTTGTACTTGGAGTAAAACCCCTAAAACGACAATCATAGACATGTATTGAATTAGTCAAATCCAAAGTTCAGAAAAGAAGTCTCTTTTTCCTCCTAATAAAGTAATGCTTTAAGGCTTAATTTAACACACTAAGCACATGAATAATCGATGCAAACGTAGAAATAATATACCTGAAGATCTTTGTCAGAAAAAAGTAAACAATATGTTTTTTTTATGCGTGTGAGCTTGCAGGCAACGGGAAGCAGGTTTGTCTTAAAGATGGCGCCTAATGACTCAACCGTAAAGAGGAATTTTTACACTGCAGTAGAAATGCTAGGGGGAAGTTTTGACGCGCACCGCGTAGTGCTGATTAGAAAAGGCCAGACTAGACCAACGTGCTTCGCAAATTTAAACCGGTCGAAGGGAGACTTGGAGCCATGACCTTCGAGTCTGCTTTGCGGGTTGTTCTCGTTTCAATTACCACAAAGATGCGGTGTGTGAACATTGCTCGCAATTAATTCCGCAAAAACTCAGTCCCAAGAAAATACTGAAATACCGAGTAACTAAAAGGGGCCTCGAGTTATATTTCGTTAAGACATCAACAACACTATGTTATGTATAGCCACTTCCGGCCAAAACGCAGAGCTTGACGACTCCTTGGCCTCTAACGATCACTCTGCATTGAATGGGATCTCGCCATTATTTGATAACAATAGACTCTTTCGGAATTTGTGGAATGATGCATAAATTATGCGCAGCTGCCATTAGTTGTTTTCACCGCTTCCGGCTTGAAGCCCGTGATTGGTTTCAAGTTCGCGCCGAGCACTGACCCAGCGCTCAGGTGGAATGCGTTCTCCAATCCGAGTGCACTCCGAATAGCTCTCGGGTCCAATTTGGCTCGCAGTGCACGACCAACTAAGGGCGGCCGCACACATCTATGCATCATTTCGAAATTCCGAAAAAAGGTCTGTTCCTGGAGCCCAGTTCTCGAGGAACTAAGTGTGATCAGTACAAGTAACACCCTGCGCTTTTTTTTAACTCTCAGTAATTTTTGTCGAGACGTGAGGCTAGTAAGCCGAGAGCTTCCCGTTTTTCTGAGCAATTGCACTTCTCTATGCGGACCGCAAGTTCGTCTGCTTCTTTTGCAGGGGTTGGGGTGACAGCAAAACGCCGAGCTCTGATTGGCCCTGATTAAGATAATCTCAACGAATTACTCTCTGTGGCGCCGTGGCTCTTGGGAATTACTTCAGTTGCTTGTATCTTTATCTTCACAGCTTTTGTTCTTACTTATTGTTGTCACTGGTCATCACAATTCGCTTTGGCCCATACACATTGCTATCACCGTATAGTAAATGCGACCAACACAATAAAGGTCATGGACTGCTTGGAGGGCTTCAGCATAATAGCAAGATTTAGAATAGCGTACGCAAAAGACATAGCGTCGTTTCTATGCGCCTATTCAAAACGCAGTTTGGACTCGCCGCATAGGCAGTGGTAACGACGTTATTCCTTTGCGTACGTTATTCTAAAACTGGCGAATAACCTTGTTAATTTCTATATCGCTTTCATTTGATGCCACATACGCAGCACATGAAACATGTATTGCCATGTTCACTGGAGTCTTATGCAGGCAAGTCATTGGCTAAACGCTTGATCTGTTCGTGCCATAGAGAATGTCACGAATCTCGCCCTCGAGTTAGGGTTCTTCGGTTTTGATTGTTTTTATGGTCTCTATTTTGAAGCTGACTTTTTAATGGTTCATTGCTTCAGAAAGCTTCGCTCAAGATGGCATGCGTACATACCGTATTTTCTGGGCTGGAGTCTGTACCCGGTGTATTGTCCGCAAGGGACGAATTTAGGCCGAAAAAGGTTTTCGCTTAGATAGTCTGCACCCAGTGCATAGTCCGCGCGCACGCCGTGCATAGTCCGCACTTGGTGCTCAGTTGACACTAGAACCTCTTCTCATACACGGCACACCTTGACAAATGTCTGCTTTTTTAGCTCACAAAGAAGCTTGTATTATACATAAATCTTCATGAACATACTCTTTCATTCACAAAATTCGTCACATTTCCTCATAATGAACGATAGTGGAGAAAAAAAAGTTCCTGTATAGTTCGCACGCGTATATAGTCCGTACAGCCTAAAATGTCTCCATTTTGAACATGTGATTGTCGGCGGACTATAGCCCGAAAAATACGGTACATGAGAGAAACTACAAAATACCTCTTGAATATAGATTTTGATATTTCGACTCACCGCAAACCCCGAACATCAGGCGGATGTTTGCTTTATAGGCGAAGATGACATAATTCAATCCGTTGCATTTCAAAGGAACCAGAACGCATGACACACAAGGTCATCTGAGTGACGTATAAGGGAATTTTGAGGTAAGGAATTCATCAGGAGGACTGTTTTTTTCGGACACCACCAAGGGTGTTGACAAGCATGAGACATGAGTAGCATGTGTTCTAGTTTATTTGATACGCGAACGTATTTCCACCATACTACCGAACGCATGGCAGTAATTGTGGTTTGTACGTTTAAACAACGAAACGTTAGTCAGTCTCAAGTGGACTGTATTAGCTCTCAGATGAGAAGTTTAACCAGCGCAGTGCAACCGCTAGCCCCTGGGGTTTTGAACGTGCATCATGTGACAGTTAAGCAGGATCACACTCGTTGTGTTGTGTTGTGTGCGACCCCTTCTGTGTTCCTGAGTCTCGGGTTTTTATTACAATGAATCATCACCAGCTCGCTTGTTTTTGAGTATTATTCAGGTACTCCTGTACGATGCTCATCCACGAGCTGACTGTAAGAGCGCAAACGAGCTGAGTACATTAAGCATGCGAAAATCCCGAGACTGCGGTGTATGTATCGTTGTTACCCGCAGTCTCGGGGTTTATTGTCATGCTTAATTGATCACTCACGCAGAGACAGGCCGGGGGGGGGGGGGGATTGAGCCCAGGATCCCTGGGTTCTGCAGCGCGGGCTTATGCTACGCGCGCTCGAGACTGCGGTGGTTTAACACACTCGACAACACAATCTTCCACATAGACTACACTTATTCGAAAACAAGCTAGTTGGCGCTTCGGATAGTGGGTAGACCTCAAAGCTTAAAGGATAGTGGGTAGACCTCAAAGCAAGCTGTTTTGAGGTCTACCCACTATCCTTCATTCAGAACCAATCAGAGCTCGATGTTCTGATTACAACCCCTGCAAAAGAAGCAGACGAAACTTGCGGTCCGCATACTAGGCTAGATACGACGATGATTGTAGGTTGCCAAGAACTTAAGAAGCTCAGGGCGTGGCTTACTGTGTTCGGGCTTTCTGATTCGCTCTTCGGAGTTCTCGTTGGCCAATGGCGCAAGCTCATTGACTGAGGAGTCATAATGAGATGCCCGAGACTAACCACGCCCTGATCTTCTTTTTAAGCTGTAGGAGACTATGGGCCAACTCAGCTCTCTCGACGTCACGCCCTTACGGTGGTACTGCTGTCGGCACTGCGCATGTGCAAACGCTTCGCCTCTGGCGAATCGGGTTTTTGCGCACTCACAATGCCCTCACCCCACTGATCTCAATGACAATTGCTGGATCGCGTTTGCCCGCTCTGCGAATGCGGTCACTGGCGGCCATCTTTAGGTAGAGTTATATTACCTCTAGCCAAGGTACAGCTCCTGCAGCCACTGTCATCCATCCATGGCAGACAGCGTTTTGGCAGGTGTGGTGGCAGGCTGCCGTCAAAATAGGGTGGGTGATATTTCGTGCTTGATTGAAATTGTTTGACGAAACATGTTTTTGAAACCCAGCGTGAACGGTAGCCCGATCTTTGAGGACCCGGTGAAAGTTTCACGAAATCGCAGCACCGGGGGAAAAGCAGTACAGCTCGCATCGAAAGTCGCATCGAAATTAGCATCGAAAGCAGACGCCGGTACGGAGTCTGCTTTCGATGCGAGCTGCGCTGCTTTCCCCCGGTGCTGCGCTTTCGTAGAACTTTCTCCGGGTCCTCAAAGATGAGGCTACCGTTCACGCCGGGTTTCAAGAATCTGCGTCGTCGAACAACTTCAATCAAGCACGAAATATCTCCCACGGTACAGTGTACTAGATCCACGGCTATTTTATGGCAGCCTGCCGCCATTGCGCTGTCCGCCATATTACTATGATGGCTAGAGATGATATAACTCTACCTAAAGATGGCCGCCAGTGACCGCATTCCGGTCCATAGGCGGAGCTGGTCAAACGCGATCCAGCAAATAGACATAGAGATCAGTGCCTCACCCGGTGAGGGCTGACGCGGGATTGTTTGTAAACATCGTGTCGGTCGATAGATGCGAAGATGAGTGGTCGCGTTTGGCGACGTATGTGACGTTTTCATGGTTGTGAGACTGTTCCTTAGAGCCGCGGTCGCATGCTGCTCATACGGCGTACAATAGACAGTCTCAAGACCTGTACGAAAGACATATTTGCGTGGAGCGAATACGCTTTAAGACGTGCTTCGGGCGTGTTCGCAGATCATTTTGTCGTCAGGTTTGGAGCGTACGCCGTGTCTTTTGCATGATCTGCGAGGCTTTAGACGTAAACGCGGGCTACTTGCTTTTTGTCTTTCCCGGGCTTCGCCAAAGGGCTCGTCAAGCGTAGCGGATAAAATGCTCAGCTCCTTCTTCCACATACATACAAAAAACAAAAATCAATACTACGGTTTGCAGGACGTTCGAAATACCTTACCCATTGCAGCGTGGATTCAAAGTAGTCCAGTATTTTGCTGCACGAAGCAGGTTGAATAGGCTGAATCACTGTTGGGGTACCTCCAGCTGTCTTTCTGCTTCGAAAACAAGTGCACAACCACTGGTGATGGTATTTTGTTTAAAAAAAATACGCGTAAATAGTATTGCAATGACTAAGCACCAACGCTGTGTTCAACTCCTGCTTAGGCTTTCGTTTGTTCCCATTCGCGCTAAAAAGAAAAAAAAGAAGAAAAACATGATATTGAATGGCAATAATTTCATCCGCACTATGCGTGCCGTTTGGAACTTGCGAAGAACAACAGGCGGTTTCAAACATCCGGCCAAAGTATGGGAAATATAAAAAATATAGCGCAGCTTGCATTTTGCCTTGGACGTACTATGCTACGCCGAACGAGCGACGAACTCTGAACTACATTAGCTTATAGAAAGACGCTCCTTTTTTGTATTCCATAACCATTTTTCGCAACCTTCGTACTCTTAAAAAATCCCGTGCGTCTACTTTACCGCACAACACACGGAGAGCAAATCACCGGAATTTACGGAGGCAGCAAAGCGAATGGCGATGCCGAAACATACGTTTAGACAAAAAAAGCAGTCTGAGTTGTGACATTAGGCAATGCAAGCGTGTCGTTGTGAATTGCTCAATGTCACAATTCAGACTTCATTTTTTTAGTCTAAACACATGTTTTAGCATCGACATTCGCTGAGCTGCCTCCGTAAGTTGCGGTGATTGGTCTCCGAGTGTTGCGTGGGTAAGTAAGCGCACGGACTTTTCTTAGAGTGCATACGAAGCGTGAAGTGAGTGTACATTTCAGCCATGTTGGCAGCAGTAAGAAACCTGCGAAGTTAGTGACAATATATTGGTACGATGCATGGGTACACTCGTTAGCTGTCTGTAGGCCTCCATTGAGGTTCTCCGAACTCAAGCTATTTACTTATGCTACGCGTCTAATTGGTGCTGTGTTGAATCGGTGTTGTGCGTCAAATCGGTGTTGTGCGGTTTCAACTTACGTTGCCAAATGGGCTGTTCAGGGCTGCAGCGCGAGCTTAGCGTTGTACTCACGTCAACGACGACAGGTGCCATCCTTGTATCGCGCTGACTTTACATCCGCCGTCATTGTAGGCAATGCTGTCGCTTTCGAAAGCCTACCTTCTGCTGCAACATTTTTCGCATCCCTGACTTTGTTTTTGGGGCCACGTGCCAACCATTTCCGCCGCACATATGTGTTGCTATGACTCTTTTTTTCTTTTATGAAAGATGTACTTCAACATACAAATGGCCCTCTGCATGCTGCTGCGTTGAACTCACGTAATGTTGACTCATATGCGAGCTCATGTTTAGTGAACTAAACGCAGCTTGACGTTTTAAAGTCTACTGTCCCAGTCTTTATTCGATATCAACGTGATGACGACAAAACTCTAATTCACAAGCTTTTATTATTTTAGATAGAGTTGCTCAAACTGTGTTGTATTTCAGTGCTTTCTGCGTAGTTACAACTAAAATTTTCGAATACATTTTTTTTGCTGCCTTTTATAGACCCTTTTATTCTCCGTCGCATGGGCACTGCCATCTTGGAATCACGCGACACGGCCGCCATATGGTTGCTTCAACTTCTGCTCCGCTCTCCCCTCCGCGCCTTGGTGGACGCGTTGTATTCATGTTTTACGTCGCGTTTCACCGCGCTTTCTGCCTTACTTCGCGAAGTGTAGTCCGATACTTACGCCTACTACATGAATTGACATTACGTCATAATGTGCACAACTTCTGCTGCTCACTTTGTAGCACCATTTGGCTATTTTCACCGTCGGCGTACCGAATGCGTGTGAGGATGAGGCAGAGCAACCAGCGTTAGCACTGAGCCACATTGATTATGTAGATGACTAAGACATCACGAGGGTTCAATGGTCCATTCTTTACGTCAACTGAGGTTTGTTTACTAATAGTGGTGGGAAATTCATAATAAGAAGCGCCTATATTCATGTCGCGCATTTAGGATCAAAAGGTATCAAGAATAGTCCACGTAAGGAGACTATCTGTGTTTCCTGAAAGTATAGTCCTTTGTATTCGTAATATAACGAAAACAATTTTTGTTAATTATGTGAGAAAATTCGCGGAGGAAATAGGCAACGAACGGTTAACTTGTATTTTATATGAGGCTATGAAGAATGGTACGTCACCATCAGGCGATCTGTTTGTTCATAATATCACACCTGTGTATGAGGTTCTCAACCTTTTTTTGCGACGGCAACATTTGGCTGGTCGGTTTACTTATGAGGTTTAAGAAACTGTATACCGTTTTCGGTCTCATTTCGGCAGTCTTTCAAGTGATTGATTGGTTGTCTTGAGATAACCAGTGTCATCCACTTAATTTATTTTAACACAAAGGTTGGGACTTCCCGCGTAAGAAACTGCCACAGAAAGTTTAAGAGTAGCGATTTTTAGAGCATTGTACTGTACACAAAGAAATATCGTTGTCCATATTATCCAATCCAAAACGCGGTTTGAGCTCGAAACTTGCGCAATATAGACAACACCTTTTGTTTGTTTTTTTCGTACGCAAACAATTTGCATGCACTGTTTTAACTCTCGCCACCATGTGAGGTCCACAATATTTGACACCAAAAAAGCCGCCTGCAAAACAATCACTTGAGTCTAGGGTTGTCGATGGCGAATAGATGTTTACATTTACTGGCTGGCGACGCTGAGTTTTACAAAGCGATTCTGTTCAATTAAACAAAGGTTTGTTCCCACAGGTCTGTAAGTCGTGCCTAGCGCTATACTTCGGCCAAACTTGCCGAGGTATTTCTCCTGCGGCCTCTAATTTTATTTGGCCTATTTTACCGAAGACAAATGTCATACTTCATTTTAAAGCGTGTGTCACCTTTACTGAAGACAAATGCAAGGCTCAGTTTCACGGGCATGTCACTTATATCTTGAGTAAGCAAATATCCATATAAAATAATGTATTTCCTAAGGCCAATATTGTGAAATGCTGCTTATGAGTACCTCAGCAGGGTTGATAAATTAAAAAAAATGTCCTACTGGGCTTAGGCCCCATGGTCGAAATATTGCTCGAGTACTTAAAGGAGCTGTGCAACGATTTTAACGTTGAAAGAATTGGCATTTTCTACTTTTTGACATTGTTCACCTTGTCACAAAGGACAGAAAACACACCTCCTTCCTTCGAAATGTTGCGATTCCGCCGCGTAATCGCGAGGCAAAAATTTGAATATTCCTCGACCTGCAGCCGCGAGCGGCGGCCATGAGAAACACGCGGCATGACGTCAATGGGGGGGGGGGGGGGGTCTTGTAGGAAGGTAGCAAGGTGTGGGAACACCTGCTCGATAAAAGGTGGCTTTTCCATAAATCTTGTCGTTCCAACATAAATATAAATGCGTCAAAAACCTGGTATTATCGACAAAACTTTTATTATATGGAGTTTCAGTGGCGCCATATATCAGGTCCACAAAACCGTCAGCAGCGGAACAGCCGCAAAAAGCCAGAGGGGGAGGGTGATATGGCCGGACGGGTATGGCCGGACCCGGATGAGACTTTCCTCCTTTCTGGCTGCGCCCGCCACCACGTGGTCACGCGGTCGCGAGCGGATGAGTTCTCGCTGCTCACTGATGACTCTAAAGAGAGAGCTTCACCGGAATCCCGCGCCTTCACCATTGACGTCACAGCGCACGTGACTTGGAAGTTAGTGTTGAGGCGCACCGAAAACCTTAATCTTTGTCCATTTTTAAAATAAAAACTAGGACATGCAGGCAAAAAGCGGTTTTTTGTTCTTTACTCCACAGAGGTCGAGACACCAACTCCCACATTAGTTAAGCAAAGCACTGAAACTGTTGCACAGTTCCTTTAATAAACAAAAAAATTAAACAGGCCGAGACGATACTACTTCTTCATATTAATGATGTGCGTCGTTGTATACGATATTCTTTAGCCTGAGAAGTTCACTAAAGGTTGGGTGTCCACGAAAACCAAACAGTGAGTAATACACTCGCGAGTTCATCTGTTCTGCCCGATTCAGCACATTGCTATTCAAGCTGTCAATATACTTCTTCACATTTGCGTGCTAATCTCTTCATTAGTTTATTTTTTTTAACTAGTGTCATCGGGTACGGCTGTAGACGATGGTGATCCTCCCCGTACATCAGCCAGGCTTTTCCCAACCGACCATAGTATAATACATCACAGGAGTTTGTAGAAAAAAAAAAGAAGAAAGAAACACATTTTAAGTTTAAAAACACCTCGTAGAACTCAAAGTGCCTGAATAACAGAAACAATAATAACGATAATCCCTGGAGAAGGGGAACAAGGAGGACAAAGGACAAGCACTGAATCTCCAAACAGAGCTAAGTCACGCACTATAGTCCGTTGCAACCTAAGAACGAAGGGCGAGGGTAAGACGGGCCGGAGAGGAGGAAGCAGACGGAACGCTAAAGAGAGAAGGAGGTTTCCCGCTCTCTTCTCCAGCGTTCCGTCTGCTTCCTCCTCCCCGGCACGTCTTACCCTCGCCCTTCGTTCTTAGGTTGCAACGGACTATAGTCACCTAGCTGTGTTTAGAGATTTCTGTTTGTCCTTTGTCCTCCTTGTTCCCCTTCTCTAGGGATTATTATCGTTATTTTTGTCCAGCTCGCTTGCCCCTTTGCATTAATTGGATTATCATCACAAGATTCATAACCTTAAAATGCAGGCCGTTCACTCTTGTTGGTGTCAGGCTGGTGGCAGCTAATAAAACCCGTTTTATCTGTTGACATCTAACTCCTGGTTAGCTCAGTTGGTAGAGCGATCTCTGGAAATGGAGAGGTCCGTGGTACGATACCAAAACCGAAGGAGTTTTTTTTTATTTTTTTTTATTATTCGCGCATCAGTTATTTATTTGTGTTTGGAGATTTGTGTTTGTTTTTTGTCCTCCTTGTTCCCCCTGTCCGGGGATTATTATTGTTATTCTTGGCCAGCTCGCTTGTACCTTTGACTTAATTGCATTATCAACATGAACACAACTCTTTCATTCGTAGTGTGCTGCAAGGGAAGCAATCGTATCACAAGATTAAGCAAAAGCTGCATAAAAAAGCAGCACAGCCGCGTGGACGTTGAAACCGAAACCGACCAAGTTGAAACAATGTTGATCGCCATTTTTGTTTAGTGGTACCACCACCTTTCTCACCTTCCAGTCGTCGTGTAAACATCCTTGTTCAAGGGATTGCTGAAACATTTTAGTAAGTATTATGGAAGAATATTCTTTGCTATTCTTTAGGAACTTATAATTAATATCATCGACCCCCGCTTAACAAGGTACTTTTAGGTTATTGATCACACTAACAATGCCATTAACATGGATACGAATTGTGTAAATAAGTAAAAACTCACATTGCTGCAAGGAAGGTAAAGCTGTTCAAAGAGGTTGTGTAAACTACGTGACAAACGTGGAATTCAAAACAGACGCACAGGCACTAACAGGTACAGGATCTCATAAAGAACTAAACAAGGCTATAGGTTTTTTTATTAATTACTTTCCAAAACTGTTTATGGTTGTTCGTTAGTTGTGATGGTAGAGTTTCCGAAATATAAGTAGATTTTGCATCCTTAATAACAGTTTGGTAAGTATTGTAAGTATTGTGGTAATCAGTACATTTCTCAGGGAGATTTGCAAACTTCGCTACTCGAAATTTACGCTCCTTTTTGTTTGGAAGCCTTTTTAATGTGGCGTTATTCTAAGGAGAATCAGGAAACACAGGAATATTTCGTAACGGTATATCTGCATTTGTAAGATATGACACCTTGTTTTTAAATAATTCCCAATTTTTATGAATGAAGCGTTCTAATCAATTTGGAAAAAAGTCATCAAGAAGACTACAAAGCTAATTGTTGATTGCTTCAAAATTGTCTTTAGCATAGTTACGTATTTTCTTTACATACTTTGATCCGTTTCTAACGGGGATATCGATAGAAAATTGTATTAAGGAATGATCACTTATACCTTGGATATGGCTGATTGAGAAAATTAAAGCAGGTGACGTTGTCAAATTTAGATCTAAGATGTTGGCTGAGGTTGAAATAATTTTTGTGGGAACAGTGACTAACTGAAAAAAATTGAAATCACTGCACACATTTATAAACTCAGCCGCCTCTGAAGAAAATGTTGGACTGTGGGTATTTACATTTGTCCATACTATATTTGGATAGTTGCAATAGCCAAGAAGGATAATTAAAGAAGATGGAAACCGCACTAGCAATGAGTTAATGGCATTATGAAGATTCGCAACGAAAGAAGAGCTGGTGCACGATAACATACGGCCAAAACAATTTTGTGGTGGTACAAGTGCAAACAAGCCCAAGACATCTCTAAATCACTACTCAAGCGCACACAAAATGATTCGATGTGATTTGCAACAGCAGTCAATATACCTCCACCTGTTTTTTCACCCCTATCAACACGATAAACATTAAAACGTTTTACACAATAAAACAATTTAGAACTTCTAACACTAGAAGATAGCCACGTTTCAGTTAAGACAACAATATCAACACAACAGGAATCTGTAACAGAACTCAAGTCATTTCTGCGAAGTAAAACACTTATATTATTTTAAAAAACAGACACGTGTAGACAATTGTCAAAACATCCATCACCTTTCACAACTTGTTAAGATGATAGTGATGTTTGCCATTGATTAGAAGGAACTGCCACCCTGCTATCTGCCGTGCGCACATCGGGGCCGCCACTAAGCTCAAAGAGAGTGTCAGTTGTGTTATACATGCAGAATATTTTTCTGACATACAGTTTGTTGCACCCTAACTGATAGATGCAATTTGGGGTTTTTCCCAATTCGACCAGTTTCCTTCTGGCGCGAGGCGCGTCGCCGGTGAAAAATCTTCACGGATATAAGTCCGGCTTTCTTTTAGTTTCAGTCGTGAATAGTATATTTGGTCCTTGGCCTTTGATGACGAAAGCTTTATCACCACGGGCCGACAATTGGTGGTCCTAAAACAGCGGATCCGATGTGCGCGTTCGACACAATCGGGAGGGACCTTAAGCTGAAAAGAGAGACCAGATCAAGGAACTTTCCCTTCACTTTTCGCCCATGTTTCAGATGCGACATGGGGAATACCATAAATGATAAGGTTATCCCTCCTTCGTCGATCTTCTAATACATTCAGCATCGATTTTCTAATACATTTCAAGACATCAGTAAGGTCCTGCGATACTTGCAACTAGCGGTTCGCTTGCTCAAGCGCGGAAACCTTGGTTTCAACTACTGCAAGTCGATTTCCTATATTGTTAATTTTTATTTGAATGCTCTGCTGATTAAGTTTTATTTCTTTCGCAGCATTGATTAGGCCAATCTGCCCTTCCTCGGATTTCAAAGATCGCACATTGAGGCTTTGCACCAGATGGAACATTTCAGCGAACTGTTTCGCCTGGGCGTCGGTCAAGCGGCCGGGGTTTACCTCTGTCGCCCGAAAGCAACAAGAGTGCCCCCAAACCATTAACACACTCAACAAGAGCATCATAAATAACGCTTGAGCATGGAAAGCTAAAAAAAATGTTGCTACTACTTTTTGCGTATAAAGATGGACCAGTACTAACATCCACAAGGACGCACGCCGCATGATTACACGAAGGCGTTCCTAGGGCTGCTTCCATGCCCACTGTAGAGAAAGCAGTCCCCGGCTTTATGGGCGAGCCGTAGACGGGTGACGATGTCGATGTCGATGTTGTTGCCGTCTCGAACGGTGTTGAGAAAAGGCGTTACGTGAAACGGCGGAACCGCCGAAAGGCCCACTGATATATTGACCCCGTAAGTGACTACGTCACAACATGGCGTCTGGGTCCAAACAAACCGTTGCTAGGGACGTTGCTATGGACGAACGCGTGGAAACTCTACATGATATAGATTTTTGCTTACAAGTAAGTAAATGATTTTTTGTGAGCAACCTAACTGCTTGATATCTAAGTATGAAAATGTTTTTGTCGTCTCAGTGTCGTAGTGCAACGATGAAAGCCACTTCTGAAGTATTACACTCCGCTTTGCCTTGGTAGCAGACGACACGATAGATTGGCTGGTCTCTGTTGCAGCGGGCGTCTTCATTGAATTTCCTCGGTAAACGAACGACAAAAACAAGTGCATCGCCATGGCCGTAGAGGCCTCTGTAATGCGCGTTTTTTTCCTGTGAACAACCCAGTTTAGTTACGAGGGGTGAAAATGCCGTAAAATCAAACCACGTCACGCAGATCAGTTACGACGACGACCTGAAGTGCATTACCGGCGTAATGCAGGCCAGCATGAGAAACAAATCGTACGCCGTAGAGGTAAGTCGTTTGTGATTATTATTATTGAGGTTGTCAGGTTATTAAAGAATTGCATCTCTATCGCGATTTCGCAGTAGTTTGCTTTTCTTTCCCCTTGGTATACATCGAATTCCGTGGATGTGCTCTTTGGTGAAGATCTCCAACGAACCCGTGATGCGATTACAATCTGTAATAAACTCAACTTATGTTTTTTACCCAGTTCTTTCGCGCTTTGGGGTCTAAATCTGAAGAAACTGCAAGAATATCTTTCTCCACGCGATGGTTACAACCAGGTACGAAGCGCCCTCCCATAGCGCGAGTCCGCAAACAAAATTTGGGATCTCAACCGACCACCTGAAGAGCTTTTTCTCCGGGTGCAATGCGATCTTTTAGCAGACGATCATCCCGATCGACGACCGGACTTTCGATAAACCATATTTAGCATCGCACCGCACTATGAATTCTTATAAGTGTCAGAAACTCATTATATTTCAAACAAATGCAAGATCAGAATCTCGTCTTTTTTCACACTATTCAGACGCCGGCGCCGGCTTGGCCGGTGGGCGTGTGGCAGACGGCATACGACTTGCATTGGTCGTTTTCTGCAGGCATCTTGAGGACCGGAAGTTGCAGTCGTAAATATTTAAGAAACAAGCGATTACCGGCACACTTCTGTTGAAACATATATGACATTCAAGCTTTCTATATCTGTGATTTTTAGAAGTTTAAATCCTAGTCCTGATTTCTGAACGGTCGGGTTTTCGTAGCGAAACCTAGCCACATGTATTTGTCCATAACAACGACCCTAGCAACGGTCTGTTTGGACCCATGACGTCACACTTACGGAGTCAATTGGGATTGTACCCGTGCGATAAAATGTCGACACTACGAAAAGTCGATTTAAACCGGTACAAATGCCCGCCTTTCCCGAAGATGGGATAGCCGCCTTGATGAAATGCTACGAACTTGATCGCTACGAAGTCAACTCAACTACCATCGTTGCTTAAGGAGACTGCACGCATGGCTCTGCAAACAAATCGCCGCGGCGTTTTTCGTGGCTTCAGAGATGCGGGAAGGAGCCGACGTCCAGGAAGAAATGTTTTGAACTAAAAAGTGTGAGCAAGAGCCACGTAAATACCTGTTCAGACTGGGAGCGGAAGCGCACTTGCATTGCGCTCTTGGTTGCCGGTTGAAGAACGTGATCACATGGTACAACACTGATGCTTGAAAGGTCAAACCAGCACGGCGCTTCCGCCGCCCTGTCAGCTTTGTAATGAATGGAACTTGCATATATGTGAGAAGCGAAAGTATGCAGACGAGCTCGTTAGGAATGTGAGACATGGCAGGGCTGAGGCTGGGCGTAGAGGTAATAATAAGAAACTTTATTGCACAGCTAAAGAATTACGTGTTAACAGGGCTAAAGGGGAAAGCGGTCTTGTACACAAAGCGAAGTAAGCGGCAGGCACAGCACAAGAACACAGCGAGGAACACGGGGAGAGCTGTCTGGGAATGCGGAGGGGAAACACTTGAAAAGTGTGGTGATGAGGGCGTACGGGCGAAAGAGGAGGAGGCTTGGGAAGCATATAGTGATCGCGGTGCAGCTGGTGTTAATATGGTTGGCGTTGAGGTCTTGCGGTGCGCGGCCAAGAATATGCAACGCGGAGGTTCAAGCAAATGGCGTCAGTAAAGCCCCTCTATCCTGGAAAGGAGGAAAAGTGGCGCCATTCTTTGGACAAGCCGCCGCGCACACTATTGGCCAGTCGTCACGTGACAACCTGCTTTCGGTTTCGGACTTCCGGTCGCCATTACTTTCCCAAGCTGTCGCTGCGCCGCAGCTGACGGGCGTAGCCGCGCCCGTGGAAAGGTCGGCCGCAGAGCCTTTGAGTGTTCCTTCTGGAACGTAAAATCACGCCTCGCAGGAAGATCCATAGCCTCGCCGAAGTGGTCGAAAAGATTTCAACCCGACGGGAGCCGCAAAATTATGCGAAGCTTAACTTTGCGGCTCCTGTCGGTCCGGTTGCATGCGGCACCGTACGGTGCCGCACGCAACCAGAAGCTTTCGCTCCACTCTTTGAAGCACAATTTTCAGGCGCGCAAGGAGCTTTGCCGTGCTCACGGTTGACTGCGGTAACGCTATGCTAAAACTGCCTATGAACATCATCGGCATGTTTAGGGGTTTTGTTTATTGCTCTATCAAAAAGAAATATTTCAATATACCGTACATTTGTGTACCACGTTATATGCAACGGGGCGACCCGCCTCGCCAAAACTGCCCGTTCTATTCGAGGATTTCTTTATTTGCTTTTGTAATTACCTGAAAGCGAGTACGCGTATTCTGTCCTTTTGCAAGGATCAGAGTGTATGTTTTCCTTGAATAGTTGTTTATTTTTGGCCGCTCGCCGGCATTGCCGACGGGGCCCCCTCTTTGAGAGGAGGAGGGTTGACGGTGCGCGCGGAAAAAACAAATGGCCCCTCCGCGAGCGCGCGTGGGCCGCCGCGCGGGACGAATGTTTCCCCTTGGGGGACGGAGGCTGGCCCCGGAGGAGCGGGGTCGGGGGAGTACTGCTTCGACGTCGAAGTCACCGGCCGCGATTGAGGAAAGGATCTTCGACGACTGAAGCCTAGGGGGAGAAGTCCGAAGTCAGTCACGGACGCATGTCGTCCGCCGGCCCTTAATGTAAAGTTAAAACATCAAATAGTCGTCGCTGCCACTGCTTCGACGTCGAAGTCACCGGCCGCGATCGGCGAGAGGATCTTCGACGACTGACGCCTTTTCCCCACCACAACAAGAACCCTTACTGTTATGTTCCTTGTAACGGCCTTAAATAGTGAACCCTTCCCAGTTTTCTTCTACTAAGAGCAAATAATAAACTTTTCGTAGACCGTACACTAGAGCTCTCACATTATTAGCAGGAGCGTTTGCCGTCACGTTGAGTCCAGATTGAGCCGGCCAACACAGGACCAGAAATCCGCAGTAGTATGCGATATACGAAAAGCTCCTTATAAAATTAGACATCCCGGTCCCTTCGTTCATCGCTGTTGCAAGGCGAAACACAAATATTTCTATTTTAATGCGCTCACCTTTTTCGTTAAACTGCTCCACGCACGAACACGCCGACCAGAACCTTTTTGGTAATAACAGCACCGAGGGCACCA
This sequence comes from Ixodes ricinus, assembly GCA_037355805.1. Taxonomy (NCBI): domain Eukaryota; kingdom Metazoa; phylum Arthropoda; class Arachnida; order Ixodida; family Ixodidae; genus Ixodes; species Ixodes ricinus. The sequence goes on along the minus strand of JAZHYW010021161.1, from coordinate 920 downwards.
AGGCCGACAGTCCCCACCACCGTCTCCGCGTCGACGCCGCCACTGCTGTCCCTAGAGTTCCTGTATATAGCTATATAGCGGTTTTCACCAGGGTGGAAAGGCTGAATTTCTTTAGGCGTCGTCCTAGAAGTCGTCCTTGAGGTCGTCGTAAACGTTGTTTTCGTGGTCGTCCTCGAAGTCGTCGCCTGAGGTTGTCCATGAGGTCGTTTTAGACTTCGTCCCTGGGTCGTCCCAGACGTCGTCGCTGAGGTCGTCGTCCATGTCGTCCTAGAAGTCGTCCTCGATGCTCGTCAAGTCGTCCTCTAGGCGTCGTCCGAGGTCGTCCAGAAGTCGTGCTTGAGGTCGTCCAATCATAGTACTGCTTCGCTGGTCTTCCTTCTTCACCAAAGTGAAAAAACGCGAAAGTTTTTTTTTTTATCACATCTCGGAAGTGCTTGATAAGTGGATTGTGTTAAATATTTCGTCAGTGAGAGCAAAACAAGTACTTTGTCGCCACTTGACATTAAGCAACCTTCGCCGCCATTTTCGAACTGATGAATTCCCGTTGGGAGGCACTCACTTGATCGAATGACGTTTTACCTAACTCCAACGTTTCACCGAATGACAGTTTAGCGAATAGTTGGCCGCCGCGAATCGACGTTTTACTGGTGGGCCAATTGGGTTCCTATTTTTGTAATGAGCCGCCGCAGACTGTAGCTGCGCAGCGGCGTAAGCTCAGCGTGGGGGCAGGGGGGGGGGTTAAAACGCTGCCCCATTATTCGCTAAAACGTCGATTCTCTGAAATGTCGCTGTTCCCTAAAACGTCATTCGCTCATGTGATACGGACCCCATTATAAAAGATTGTGCTAAAAGCACGTACTTGTACTATAAAATTACAACGTATTTTAGTACTATACTCAGTAGGCGTAGACTACGGGGGG
>JAZHYW010021159.1:0-17679 GCA_037355805.1 Ixodes ricinus | reverse complement strand
ATAAATAGAACTTTCAGCATGAGGTTTTCTCATTCTCCCCGGTTTGTTTCAGAAGTTGAGCTGTTTGAGATTCGAAGCGAAAGTTATCCGTCGCGTGTAACATCTTGGAAGTTGTGTCAGCCTAAGGTCCCAACGCATAATCACATCAACTTTTAGCGAGGAGAAGCTCCTGCGATCAATAATATTTGTATACTGATCAACATGTTGACGAATGGGCGGTTCCAAGATTTCAATATAAACGTGCTTTTACTGCAATAGTTTGCATTCGATCGCAGTGGCTTTAAGAAGTGAACACCCGGCGCTCGCTCAAGTGGCGTGCACGCGCAGCTCTTACTAAATATTTGAACCAATAATCCGGAAACTAGTTCATTACTAACATTCATAAAACGGTTCATTTATCTCTTTGGAACTCACAAGACAGTTGGTAAGTCTTCGTATTTTCGATTGATTATTGCACAAAGTACTGCATCCGATATCCTTGCCAATCGGTATATAAAAAAATTCACACTACCTTCCAGCGTATAATCAGATCTTCAAATCGATATCTAGAAGACAAAAACAACCCCGATCAGATGTCCGGAGATGCGTCACACACACCAAAACGTTGTTAAATTGAATGCAACTCGGAAATAAAAAATGAATTGCACATTTTTCACGTTTTTTGTAGAATTTATTGCAGTCATCATTCATTACATTAGGAGTCTTTAGTATCAGCCGCTCGACTATTTCCTTGTTCTAATAACCCGAACACAGTAACCTGTATTTGTGTTCGTCCTATGAAAAGAAAATGTGCTCCCAAGGAAGCGGTATTGTATCAAAATGGGTCATACCGTTTTTTTTTACGGTAGTCTCTTCAATACATTGTTTCATAAGTGTCTGCCACCTACACTTCGTTTTACCACAACTAGGCAAAGAGAAAACACTACAGCACCCTCGAGCCAATCGGAGCGATGGAGTGAATGTATGTGACAACTCCTCCGCAGGAGGAGAGCACTCGGATGATGCATTGCCTCTCTGCCGACGCGTAAATTTGCACACCGGGACTGTATCGTTCGTTGTTTGGCAAACGATGGTCAAACAGAGAATAGAAGGTGCGGCGCTAATTATTTTCTTCTATCAAAATTCTGCGGATGCCCTCTGGGCATGTGTTCGACAAGAATGTTGTGGCAGTATTCAGTATGAACTGGGCTCAGCACCCATTAGACACAAGTGCCGTGCGAGCTTTCGACACGAACTTGTGTTCGTTCACAAGCTTGACGGCGAGACAATGGCGACCGCCAGTCTTGTTTCAGCAAAGTTTCGCAAAGGGCATACTGAAAGAGAGTGAGCATGGAGTGTCCTCTGTTATACAACAGTACCTATACACAGCATCATCACATACAATTAAACTAGATGGGCAGAGAGGTGCGTTCCTGTTAGTCATTAACAAGTTACAGAAATAATTGTGTCATATGAGTGTAATGTATTTTTCAGTAGCTCTGCCTCTCGTTTTGTGCTAATTAATGTTAGTGTACTATGATATTATTATCTTATGTATATAGTTTTAAATTTTCTATCTGCAATGCCTCAGAAAATAAATGAATAAATAACTCTTGCACATCACTGTTCCACTGTGATGCACCACGTGTTCAGGAGAGGTGTAAGGAGTGCAGCCCCCATTCACCAAGTCTGCCTACAGAGCCAGCCTGGCTTGTCCCATTTAGTCAGATTGAGAAGTCAGAGATTCTATTGTCCTCAAAAGCTCTACCGCACGCTGCAAACACAATTCTTGGTGGTGTTGACTTTGAAGGAGTAAAGCCTGGAGTGCGAATATGATAAGGATTTGCTTAGTAAATAAAATATATTTATTGGCACTTAATTCTATGATTATTGAATATTATCGCACGGTTCCGTAACAAGTTCTCTTTACGTAAGTCGCGTATTAGGCATTCAGTCGTAATGCGTCTGCTCCTTGGTGTCAGGTGACGCTCCAGCTCCTGGCGCGTCAGTGTTCTTTTTGGTCAAGTGAGACACCGACGGACCCTACGGTCTTGCTGGCCCCACCCGACGTCTTGTGATCATACGGCATGTGCCGCCACTGATATCCGATGCGCTGAAGCTGCAAGAGCTAACTGAGATGCCCGAGTTCGAAAAATAGCTGCCCCCAAATCACTTCACCTTGTAATCCACAAATTTTGCTGTTAGATCTTTGCGCCAATGCAGCATATGTTCGACATGCGTTGCTTACATGGCTGTACCTTTTTCTGTACCGTTGGCTTGATGGCTGATGACAATATTTGTGTGCTAGCTATCCAAGCTACTTCCATTCCGCAACGTTGATTTCTTCTGAGTGTCGCAACCAACCGCAACTTTTGTAAGTCTCGTGTGGCAAAGTGCAGTCGAGTGATGCATGGTGTCCAGTTTCTGAGAACGACCAACCATTCTATTTCCTTATGCTACTCATGGGCATTCTTCCTAAAACGTGGGAATTGTGTACAAACTCTCCCTCATTAAGTGGACACAAATTATTTACGTCGGCACTTTGTTATATAGCTTCGACAATGACCGACACCAGATCAACTGCCGTTGCATTGTCGCTCACCTGCTTTGTCGCACCCAGTGCAGAAGGGTGTGTCGTGCCGACCTTCTGTTCTGCTCTGTTTTCGTTGTTGGGGCCCGAAGTCAGTGTGTAGTCGATGATTTTCTTTGTTTGGGAATTTTGGGAATCCTGTCGGCTGTACCAAGTAAACGACGGTTAGTGCCTAGGTTTTCGGTGTTGATAATTTGACGAGGATATAGCAAGTAGTAGAATAATTATGTTTATACTAACCCAGAGTTGTCCAATCGAATAATTTTATCTCAAATGCACTCGTGTCGCGCATTGAGTCTTAGCGTATTATTTCTCATACGTGTTTATTATCAAGGCAGACCAGAGTTCCGTTCAGTCACGAGGTAAGGAAATGAACGACGATGTGTCACATGCTGCTGCTGTTAACATCGCATGTGCATCATGTGCGTGGACGCCATGCAAGTCGCCAAACGTGTTCAGAAACCGGCTGACAGATGTTTGGATAGCTAAAAATCAGTCCACATTGAAATTGCACCTTCTAGCGCCGCTTTAGGCAAGCATCGTGGCCAGCGCAATATTACTGTTCACTTCGTATTTTTGACATGCACCATATGGTAGTAATTAGTCAAATGTGCACCACTGGGACACCCGTCGATATAAAATTAACGAGAATGAGCTCCTTGTCTCTGCAGTACAACTTAATTTCCACTGAAGAAACCAAAGGGCTTTCTCGTGCTCGATCACTGATTCTCTCTTTGTTGTCTGAAGCTGACCAAACCTTTTCTTTCTGCAGTTCTCAAGGCACAATTTGACAGTAGTATCTTCATTACATGTTCATTGTCTCGCACAAGATTGGCGTGAAGCAAGCTAGGGTGAGGAGCAAACATTACGCATTGAGAGTTCATTTATATGCCAAAAACTTTAAGCTAAACAAGCTGATAAAACAAAACTTTCTGAAGAGCATTTATAGAAACCAGAAAAGAAGTTGCACCGCTTTAGTGGCAAGCAATCTCAATAAGCGCTCTCCCTCGCTGTTTTGACCATGGACAACAGCGTACAGGTGGGGGACCCCTTTTCTGGCGTTGAACTACAACACTTGTGCTTCGTGAAAGTGCGCGTCTACGCCAGAACAAGTTAGAAAGCAGCACCAGATGATCTAGCACGGGAGCTACCAGCTTCACGGCACGTCTTCGGTGCGCCGCACAACCGCCTCTGATAATTTAGACGAATCGTCACCACGACTGCACACTGTTAAGTACTAGTTACTCGATCGCCGTAACTAAACAGTGCATCCAAATACATCGCACACGCTTCACTGCAGACCTCGAATACTCTGATGCTCAAGGAGAGTACTCTTGCAATATCCGAATTCATCCGAGATCCCAGCAACGCAGGGCCGATTCTATCTTTTTCGTGGCAATATCCCCGTCAATCGCGAACCAACTTCAAACTGAAAGTTCCGTCCCTCCGTATTTTCACGTTAAACCCCCCCGTAAGAGACCACGCTGAACTCTATCATCGCTTTCGATTGGCTTCACATCCTGGCTCCCGGATTTGACATCAACTCGCTCGGATCAACGATAACAAACAACGTATCCGACAAGCGCTAGTCCAGTTTAAGCCAGCTTTATCTGGGCGCTGCCATCTTACCTGTTACGTCGCGCCCCTAGGCCACGTGACAAGTAGTCACTTTTGCGTTCGATTTCGGCGGCTTGGGGTGGGCACTTCCATCTGCGGACCAGGATTCCCGTTTATCGCTGTAAGCAGTTCTATGTTAAAAGTAACCCCTACATTCATTAAATAAGCTAGTATGGACACTCCATTCCCCGACTAGCTTGCGCGTGCCGCCAGTTTGCTGCCTAGTGCACAGCGGGCGCGGGTTGCGAAAGTTATTGTTAGAAATGCGACTTTCGGAACTTGAGATACGGTGTGGAGGAGTCGAGGCAACATCGTCTTGCTCTGTTGAGGACTGTTTTACTTTTATGTGGCAAGAAAAAGCGCCTTTTGCAATATCATACAAAGCTTCAGATAAGTGGAAACAGGTGATTTTAAGGAACGACGTGGCTGAAGTGGAATTAATCTGAAGCGTAGGTTAATCTGAAGCGTAGGAAGCGTAAGCGCCCCCAACATCTGTGCGATGTTGAATAAAGATTTGATTGATTGATCTACTGACTCTAGCTATTTCCACACGGTGCTTCAATTGTATAGTCATTTCAGGAAGTCGAATATATAGCGAGATTCCAGCCGTGCGAATTCTTGAAGAACGTTTGCCGGTGGCAGAGTTTCTATACTGCAACGCTCACTTGGTCCCCCGAACAACCAATGTTCAAAACATAAGGGCGCATTACGAACAAATTCATAAATAGAACGTTACACGGAAGTCTCACGCATAGCGCCAATGACTGGCGATGTCAAATTTTAGCGTACTGTTCACGCACCTGAAATATGCCACCGAATACGCGCCTCAAGAACTCATTCCCTGCGGCGGCGCGAGCTGTCAGATGCTCAGGAAATCCATTTCAGGCGTCCCTCCGGCAACATTGGCAGTCGTCGACCCTTGACGACCGCCGAAGGTCATCCTGGTAATATGCCACACTGCCTCGTGATAGGGGGAAAAATTGGTCTTAGAAGGGCGGGAGGAATCATATGCTGGTCTTTTTAGACTTGAGCTAGGTGGCGCAAGCTACCGTACGTTAAAGAGGGTATAGCCATTAACATCCATCTATCCACTGGACACGATGCGTATGTTTCAATCCGAGTCCTCGCTGAACGCTGACGCATTACTCTTTATCTGTACGAGCTAAGCAGGAATCAAAACGCTGACGCAACCCTCGTGTCCAATATATGATCAGAGTGCGTACATCGTCGGACTCGGATAATCGGCGCTGCAGCTACTAAACGGCGACCACTTTTGAAAAGGCTCGATTATCGTAGCGATAGAAATGTGATTGCGCTTGAAGCCCCTAATTTTAGACCACTGTCCCGTTGAAGTTGTTTCTCTTGGACGGAACATGTTTGCTTGGCGGGACGATCTCGCGGACGTGGCGCACGTTCTCTTCATCGGGAAGAAGGTTGTCCGCTAAATCGTCCTTTGCGGAGAGTCCGCGATGGCTTTTCCCTCTCGGAGACCGATTCGTGCGCTTGCGTGGGGGCGCTTCCGTCGGATGTCCTCCGGGAATCGGCACCGAGGCGGAGCATCCATTCTTTTGAGCCGGAGCAGATCCGTGTACGGGTGGCACTTTGAGATCATCGTCTTCGAAGTCCGAAAGAGGCTGGTGATCGTCCGATGAGGAATCTGCGGAAAACATTTCAAGCCACCTGAACACGAAGGCATTAAGTTGAGCTCTACCCGTTTCAACGAAGTCCGACCGCCGCTGCGACACAACGAGGTAATCAAGCAGCGCCAAAAGTGCGTTGTCACGGCTATCGTCATTTTCGTGCGTTTGTTATCGTCCGCTAAAATCAATCACTCGTAGAAAAAACGCGCAGGATCACAGTGCATTCACAACTCCCGATTGATAGCAAGACGACGATAGCTATGACGTTTGCACTTTTGGCGCTGTTCGGTTGGCTTCATTGGATCGTAGTGTTGGTTGCGCTCGGGTTTATTGTGAAACGGAGTAAAGACCAACACCCTGTTTACAAACGAGCGCGCGTTCGCCCACATCAGGGGCCCTAATCTGGACACTTGGCGAGAAAGACGGCGAGAAATTCGGCGGCTCTGATTGGCCGCTGCACTGGCGAGCGTCGAGTGTGCGCGTCGGCCAATCACGGTCGCCAGATTTCTCGCCGACTTTTTCGCCAAGTGTCCAGATTAGGGCCCCAGGTGTGGGCATTGCGTGTGCGCAGAAACCAGATTCGCGTCAGGCAAAGCATCTGCGCATGCGCAGTGCCGGCAGCAGCGCCACCACAGTGGCGTGACGTCAAAGATTTGAGTTGGTCTATAGTTGCCACACGTTTTAAAAGAGGCAAGGCAGCGCTAAAATAGACACAGGGTATACCCCGTGTCTATTTTAGCGCTGTCTTGCCTATGCAAGGAAGAGTGTTCACACGAGGCACTGACTCTGAAGTAAAATTAACGAGAAACGCGCATCGCAGAACACGCTATAAAAACCGGCCACGCCATCGCCCTCAAAATATATAAATAAATAAAATATATATATATATATATATATATAAAACGCTGTTTTCGACGCAGAGAAAAAACCAGCCGAAAACGCCTTTTTGCTGGAATTCTGGCACATACAGAGGACGAGAGGCAATGTCAATGGGTCTGCGGGAACACTGCCCAGCAGCTATACGTGGCCGAATTACGATGCATCATAGGGGTAGCTTTCCGAATGCCTATACTTAACTCTAGTCTTAGAAGTTCCAAATATGTTCAGTTGATAGTCATTTTTGTGCATTCTGTTGAGTTGGCCGGACGACAGCAGCCAGAGCATGTCTGCTAAAGCACTACTCTTCTTTTTGGTGCGGTGGGTCTCCCTGCTGTGTCACGATCAACCAAGCACGATCAACACCGGCGACACGTGCTTTGCTACCGCCCCGGAATCCCCGTGGAACGCCAGAAGACAGCATGACGAAGCACAACTGCCTCATGCAGACCCACCGGGCATCACCATTGGAGGACTCCTTACGTCTGCATCTCCGACGTCATCAACGCAACCATCCTTAGGAGATATAAAGAAGAACCAAGCGCCCGTTCTCCTCAGTTGGCCGGACGACAGCAGCCAGAGCATGTCTGCTAAAGCACTACTCTTCTTTTTGGTGCAGGTTGGTCCAAATTCTCACTGTCATTCTTATTGAAGCAACGACCTTTGTCTGCTGCTGTTTCCGAGCCAACAAACCCTGAGTACTGCGTTTCGTGAAAGTTTATCCTCTTTGTATAACTCTTTAATGCAGTGTGGGGACATCGAACTCAACCCCGGTCCCACAGTAGAAGAGATGTTTTGCTAAAATAATGGAATCACAAACAAGTGTAGCAGATGATATCAATGAAATCAAGGAAAACCTTAGGAAAACTGAAGGCTCAATCGCTGCTCCCAACACAAGGCTAGGCACAGTGGAAGAAAAGCTCGAAAAAATAAATGTAATAGAAGCAAAAACTCTTGCATGCGAAACCACAGTGGTAGCACTTGAAAGAACTATACATACACTTACAACAAAGCTGGACGATCTGCGAAAACAGAGGCCGCCGAAACATCATTATACGTGGAATCAGTGAGCCTGACGGTGAAAACGAAACTAGCTTACTTGACACTGTTCAAAACACTGTGTTTAAAGACATGCTTGGAATTACTATTAGTGGAATTGAGCGCCTGCACAGATTGAGAAAAAAACTGGAGGGTAAGACTCGACCTGTGATACTAAAACTCGTCGACTTCAGGGAAAAAATGCTTATACTCAAAAATTGTCACAAATTGAAGAACACTAGCATCAAAATAAGTGAAGACTTTCGAAACGCGTTCAAAACATCCGCCAATGTCTTTGGGAAAGCGCTGGGACTGAACGATCGAGAGGGGAACGAATCAAACTCAAGTTTGACAAGATGATAATAAGCAATGTTACGTACGCATGGGACGAAGTTCGAGGGGAGAGATACAGATTGTCGGAATTATCAGCATCTTCAGGGCGATGACATATTAAAGAATAAACATTCGAACCTACAATTAATTAACCTGAACACAAGAAGTATTGTTAATAAAACTGCTGAATTAGAACATATTCTCTTTACTAGAAAACCAGACCTGGCTGTTATTGTAGCAGCGAGCTACACTGGCCGAGGCTGAACAGTGTCGCGTGGCTCCTCATAATGAGCCGTACCTGTGCTGCGCAAGCGCGAGGAGCAGTGACGTCACACGGCGCAGCCGGCGGGCGGGAGCCGCCGTCGCCGCGGGCTCCGCTAGCCACGCGCGCCCCGCCAATTTGCGCAAGCGCGAGGAGCAGTGACGTCACACGGCGTACAGCTGGCGTGCAGGAGCCGCCGCCGCCGCCGTGGGCTCTACCGCCACCGCACGCGCCTCGCCGGTCTGCGCATTCCAGAGGAGTGACGTCATAGCCGCGGCAGACGCACTGGCGCTGCCGCGTGCCCAGCCGTGTGCTTCGTTGCGCAGTAGCCAAGTCTGACGCTGCTCCGGAGCTGCTCGATAGCGCGTCTCATTGTGCGCATAAGCTCACGCTACGTATATCCTGGCATAGCCGAGCTAAGCCACCGCAATTCTTACTGAGTCTTGGCTCCATCCTCGATAAATGACAGTGAAATAATCCCACCAAACTATAACATACTAAGAAACGATAGAGCGAGCAGGGGGGAGACGTTGCGCATTGTGATAAGATCTGGCATTCAATATGTTCGGTTGGACGATATTGAAAACAATGAATCAGTCTGGTGCACTATTCAAATTAACAATATGCGTGTAATAGTTGGAATTTATCGTCCCCCAAACGCTGACATTATTTTTTTTTTGGAAGACATAAAATAATACCTTCTGCTTCACGTTAAAACCACAATAAAGTAATTCGGACACGTAGCGCCACTCCAGTCTCATCTTAGGGTGAACAAAGTGATAGGAGCTGCACCATGCACCAGTGTCTCATAGCACTCTTCCAATGGAGTAAACATGATTCATAGCCAATGACTATTGATGGATCCTTTCGGAGGAATAAAATGCTAATTGGCAAATCAAAACACGCACAACGTGATAACTATTAACCTTCATATTCTATTAATAAAGGACATTTTATGCATACATTATTCAAGCACATGCTCCATTAGAGTACGTGTCGTCGATTTCAACGGTCAATAAACATGGTAAATTATAAAAACCATAAACATATTTAAAGGGACCATGAAACGATTCTGAAATCGAATTTCATCCACCGGACGCCGTAAAAGGTGTGAAAAGAAACACAAAAACACAAAAATAGGGAGCCAAAAAAATTCTTTGCTATAGAACTTTTAAAAGAAAACTGGACTCTTTTGCGCCTTCTTTCCTTCGAAAGCTCTCTGACTTTTCACTGCTATGCATCCGCGGAACTGCAGCACGTCAGCCGAATCCACGTCGCCTATTGGGTAAGCGCCTACCTCACCAGCACCGCGATCATAAACAATAAATAGCCGGCAAATGTTTCCTAAAAGTTTTGTTAAATAATATTCAGATCCACATTTTGTAGCATAATTAGAGATGTGTGGCGAAAATTGCCAAATTTGATAATGCTGAGAGCCAAGCGCCATCTATCGTGTGGTAAACGAAGCTGAGAGCCAGCTCCGGAGGAACTCCATGGGACGAATATGTTGCGAATAACCGACGAATTTTGCCCGGCGGCTTTTGCTCTGCGCGTGGAATCAGCACAGTGCCTGCTACGTCGCGCGCAAAGCGAGCGTGCCGTCGGGCGGCGTTCGCCACATAATTCGTTCCATGGAGTTCAGCCTTTACGCACTTTTTACGATCAAATCAGCATGGCCGACAGCGTCGCTTGGTCGCGACGACCAACGAACGTTTATTTTTCTACGTGTTCTTCTCGCGCGTCCCGACTTCAAGCAGCAAGAAAAAAGTACTTGAAACAGACCACGACGAACAAGAACGCTGGATCCACGAACACCCGAGAAAAGCTACGACGGTCACGAATCCACCGACTCCGATCAAGCGAGCTGCGCAGAATATAGGCCTAGCAGGCACTCCGACTCGGCGCAGCGTTGCTTCGACGGTACTTGGCCAAGACAGTCTGCCCACGACCGGCTGGCGTGCTGAATGGAATATGCCCGCGCGACCCTTGTGGACCCTTCCCGTATTATAGTTTGATCGCTGACCTCAATTTTAGATTAACAGGTGAGGTCAATCTCTTCCCCTTGTCATCTCCTTGTTTTCCGAGGCAGTGTTGACGAACACTGTCGTCGAAAAGGAACTCTCGTCGATTCTATCTTCTTGTTTTGTGTGATATAGAGCTCGAATAAACGCCGTATGGATTACCTTCGTAACACGGTATGTACACTTTGTTATTAGTATGCCATTTTTATTCTGACACGACTGCACGTCACTGTCGAGCTAAAAAAGTTCGTGGGAGCTACGTGCAATGCCGGGCCAACCTTCCTTTGCCGAGTGCCGCGTCAGTATCGAGTTGCAATCGTAAAAGATCGGTCCCGAAGCGCTCACCAACAGCGCGAATACAGCACTTCCATCAAACGCGCGCGTCCGCTCAGAGTGTGAACAGGTATTTACGTGGCTCTTGCTGACACTGTCGTAGTTCAAACGTATCTTTTTTAACGTCGGCTCGCTCCTGCATCTCCGAGGCCGTGAAAAACGCCGCGGCGATTTGTTTCCATCTACGTCGCTTTGCAAACGACTGACACGGGCCGCCTTTTACCAACAATGACAGTTGGGTTGACTTCTGGAGTCTTCACCGGAAGACTCGCCGCACTTCCCAACAGGCATACCGGCGTATGAGACTAGTCCCATGCTGTCGCTGTAGCGCAACATATCTCATTGAATTTCGCACAGCTGCGATGTGTCCATGGCTATCGCGGCGATGAGAGGCGTCGATTCAGAAAATACGTCGGTGACATCAGCGCAGTAAAACCTACCGGCACACCCCCAACTCGCCGCCGCTAACGCTCCCACTCTCCTACTGCCGAGAGAACTTCCGGTTCCTGTCCCAGCGTACGTCACGACCGTCAAAATTACGCCGCAACTTGTTTTGCGGTCAGTTGGAGAGAAAGAAAAAGTCGATATTTCATTATTTTTTTGTGTAGAAGTTAATGAACCGAGACGAAAACGGATGCCTGTTCGGCATTCAGTGAACGTTGAAGGTTTAATGTAAAAGTTATCTGGCAAAAGTAAAAAGGTCATTTCATGGTCCCAAAACGAAACTCTTTATTTTATAGTTCATTGCACATACCGGCGTGTTTTAGGATAGATCTAATTATCGATGCTATAAATAATAGTTTCGCTATTTCTCTAACCTCTTATTACTATGTATTCCAGTCTAAATGTAATGATGGAAATAAAAATCGCACAATATTTTATCGGGTACCACCCCTTTGGCATTTCCAAAGCTAACGGGAATTCTTTTTCCAACAATCGCATCTTGCTTGATTCGTTTCATTTTTTTATTGCGACGACGATACGAGCTTGTAGCTATCATTCAGTTAGTTTGCACGAGTAACATTTGCAGCTCTCTTGCCACGTGTGTTATAAAAACAGAGTTGTAAAAGCTAGTTCACACATTAGCATTCGAGCGCGATCGACTACTTTGCAACCGCTCGTAATCGCTTACAAGGGAACACACTGGTGCTATCTATCGGGCAACCGGGGAGCACTTGCAATCTGCGTATTGTTTACGCATCATTGTTTCACTGTGTGCTTGAAATAATTTTGACACTGTTGTAAAAGACAATTATTTTATAAATATAAGAGCGTAGATTTGATCTCGTACGCACTATAAAAACCCTCAATCTAGTGAGGCCCGAGTCCCACTGGAGCGACAAACAGAAACAGCCGACACGGACAAGCGTCAAAGCAGGTGCAGCGTTCGCGCGAAGGTACCAACGGCAGGCTTGGAGTCTCGGAAGCGCCCGAAGCAGGCACGAGGGTTTGCTAGCCTGTAAAAGCTACTTCCGCGCGCACGCTGTACGTACGTTATGCCTGTGGCTCTCGGCTGTTTCTCTTTTTGTAGCGTGAGCTACACTGGCCGAGGTTGAGCAGTTTCGCGTGGCTCGCATAATGAGCCGTGCTTCTGCTGCGCAAGCGCGAGGAGCAGTGACGTCACGAGGTGCACAGCTGGCGCGCCGGAGACGCCGCCGCCGCGCGCTCCGCCGCCACCGCCGCGCGCGCCACGCCGGTCTGCGCATGCGGGAGGGGCAGTGACGTCACACGGCGCACAGCTGTCGTGCCAGAGCCGCCGCCGCCGCGCGCTCCGCTGCCACCGCGCGCGCCTCGCCGGTCTCCACATTCCAGAGGAGTGACGTCATAGCTGCGGCAGACGCACTGGCGCCGCCGCGTGCCCAGCTGTCTGCCTCCGTCGTGCAGTAGCCAAGTCTGACGCTGCACCGGAGCCGCTTGACAGCGCCTCTCATTTTGTGCGCATAAGCTCACGCTACGTATATCCTGGCATAGCCGAGCTAAGCCACCGCAATTGTTTTCGCTCTAGTGGGACTCGGGCATCATAAGCAGATTGGGAGTGTGGCAAGTATGCCTGATAGATGGCGCCAGATGTGCCAGTGATTCTCTCGTCGTGACCGAATACAGGTGGTTGCTAGGCAGTCGATCAGACTCAACCGCGAATACAGGAACTGGCCTTGAGAAGAAAATCGTTAGTTACCCAGTGCTTACACAGCTTAGCCGAAAGCAAATGGAAGCTATCGCGGTACGAGATGATTGAATTTCGTTAGGACTGACCTCCGTCCATGTACACGACCGTCGAAGGGTCGTCCTCAACGGACGACGAGAGCATGTCGTCCTTCGCCCCCGTACCTTCCGGCTCCTTGGGCTCTCCTTGCTGTGCACGTGAGAAAAAATATTATGCTTGTATGGAACGCGCTCTTTAAAAAGGCAATGAACTTAAAGAAATGCTAAAGTTCATGCACACGGGGATAGTACACGTACGTCAAAAAACACATTTACCGCAAAAAAAAAAGGAAACAAACACCTTTAGTGCCATTTTTACGTCTCGAGCCACATTTGAGCGATTCGGAAAGATGCTTCTTTTTCGAGGTCGATGTTTCGAAACACATCACTGTTTCAGAATCGCTCCTAAATTAAAATGTGGCTCGCGGCGTTAAAATTGGCTTATACTTCTGTCAAGACTTCAAAGAGCTGACACTCGCCACGCGTGTTAAAACAATTCAGTATTGTTCAGAGTCCTGTTGAGCGAGCCAAGGGGCCGCTTGCTACAAAAATGCGGCGCAGTCTCAACGCGAGTCTCGGCTCAAACGGTGAGCACTCTCAGCTGAGACAGAACGCACCGCGCTGGATGGGTCACTTGCTGGAACCGAAATCGGCACTGTCTTATTCCAGTGCGTACTCAAGTTCGTTACCTACAACGGCGTGAGCAGTACCTAAATAGAGAAATGGGATGGAACAAAAACCCCAGACCGCGAAACGGCAAGCGAGCCGACCAACTTGAGCGACCGCCGCCTTTTCTTCTAAAGTCGTCTTTGGCATTGGATGGTATTTCCAATGGTCTGCAACGGTTACACCCGGTGGCAGACTCATAATTGTGTTATAGATATTATGCAAACTGTAGTAAGATGCCAAAAAATATTAAAAGGGTCATGAAACGATTTTCCTACTTCTTCCTCCTTAGCTTTAATCCTCAACTCAAATGCGAATTGTGAAATCACGTCGTCGTGACATTCTTCGGCACCGGTGCGATGACTCCTAGCTTCCACCGTGCTTTTTATGCACACCATAGAACTTGTCATTCCCCAGTGACGATAAGTTCCGTCAGGGCACTCATTGGCCACGAACGCGAATCCGAATATTCGTCGACGGATTTATTGTTGACGAGCGCATACGTCCGAGTGACGCAGTTCTCGTGTCCAATGCGTGAGCTGGGCTCGGCTGACGTCAGGTTGGCACCGCTGACGCGCTTTGGGAACCGCGGATGTATCATAGTGAAAAGGCGGAGAGCTTTCGAAGGAAAGAAGGTACAAAATAGTCCGCTATATTTTCAAATGTTCGTACCGAAAAGCTGGCTGTTGACTTTCTACCCTCTTTCTTTTGGCCAACTAAACGATATGCGATTAGTAAAGTCCCAATTTAAAATCATTTATCCCAGCCCAAAATTTGTTTCATGGCCCCTTTCAATGACTCGCGGATTTAAGTGTTTAGAGCCTACCGGTATAGTAAATAGTTTTTGTGTCGAGAAAAATATATCGCCTCTTGCCGTCGTCACTGACGTCCCGAGAATACGCTAAAGGAAGAAAGTTTCTACGCAAACGTCTGCGCTTTTTGTACTGAGATTGTTGTTATTTGTTTGTTTGTTTTTATTTTTAGTAAAAATAGTGTTTGGTGGGTATTATTTTTTAGATGTTGATAATGAACAGCCCCGCATTTTCATACAAATGAGTTAAAAGACGGAAGATCTACCTTGGTCCCTCCAACACGACTCACGTAAACATGATACCACAACGGTCAAGCTGAGACCGTCGTTGTATATACCAGGGTGTAGAACCGGTCATTATTTCGGTTCGGTTCGGGTTCGGGTTCAGTAGCATTGTATTTTGTTCCGGTTCGGTTCCGGTTTAGGGTAGTGCACATAATATCACTCCGGTTACCGGTTTTCGTAAGCGTGAACCGGTTCGAACCGGTTCCTAACTCGACCTTTGAATATTGACCGAGCACTTCCTGCAGCCTTTTCTGAGCCCGAGATACTTGCAATAGACCCATCCCAATACTACTTCCTCTTCCGGCAGATATGAAAACTCTGCACAGTGACGTGCCCAAAAGACACCATTAATGTGGCAAGGCTATTCCTTGTATATTGCTGTTCTTCAGTGAACTATATACAAGCGATCGGCGTTCCATTTTAATGGTGTTTTTTGCACACGCAGCTATTTCAAACTCTGCCAGCAAGATGGCTATTTACAGGATGGGTCTCATAAAAGGTGTATCCACACGACGGACCAAATTGCTGCTTTGGTCCGCGGGCCGCGCATCACGTGATCTTACGTCACCGGTTTTCGAGGTCCGCCGGCGGTCCGCGGCCCGCGCTTCTGAGAAATGCCAAGCGACTTTTCTCGCCCGGACCTTGGCGGCGGACCGCGGCGTTTTTAGTATAATTGAAGCGCTAAGTCTGGCAACAAGCTGGCTGTTGACCGCCAACTGTTGAAGACGAAGAAGACGAACCTTTTGTTGTGCGACGAAAGAGTTGACTATGCAGACCAAGATCTTTCCTGCACATCCAGGGCTTCATCCAGCATGCCCTTTTCGGTTCACTTAAGTCCTCCTCGTCCTCAATAGTCAACGCCAGGGCCACCGCGGCCAAACGTCTCTTTCGTTCAACCTCCATCTTGGCTCCTTACAAATAGCCTCAAAGCAGCTCGCTGCATGCGTTTGGCGGAGCTGTGAGGTCGAGGGTTAGACCGGCCCGTTCGCTCTGTCGTCTGCTCTTTTGGTCCGCCGTGTGGATGCTCATTGCAGCCGGGCGGCCCGCGGGCCGCGCATCACGTGATCAATCGGTCCGCGGCCCGGTCCGTCGTGTGGATACACCTTAAAGGTGTATCCACACGACGGACCAAATTGCTGTTTTGGTCCGCGGGCCGCGCATCACGTGATCTTACGTCACCGGTTTTCGAGGTCCGCCGGCGGTCCGCGGCCCGCGCTTCTGAGAAATGCCAAGCGACTTTTCTCGCCCGGACCTTGGCGGCGGACCGCGGCGTTTTTAGTATAATTGAAGCGCTAAGTCTGGCAACAAGCTGGCTGTTGACCGCCAACTGTTGAAGACGAAGAAGACGAACCTTTTGTTGTGCGACGAAAAGAGTTGACTATGCAGACCAAGATCTTTCCTGCACATCCAGGGCTTCATCCAGCATGCCCTTTTCGGTTCACTTAAGTCCTCCTCGTCCTCAATAGTCAACGCCAGGGCCACCGCGGCCAAACGTCTCTTTCGTTCAACCTCATCTTGGCTCCTTACAAATAGCCTCAAAGCAGCTCGCTGCATGCGTTTGGTGGAGCTGTGAGGTCGAGGGTTAGACCGGCCCGTTCGCTCTGTCGTCTGCTCTTTTGGTCCGCCGTGTGGATGCTCATTGCAGCCGGGCGGCCCGCGGGCCGCGCATCACGTGATCAATCGGTCCGCGGCCCGGTCCGTCGTGTGGATACACCTTTAGCGGCGATATGTTTTTGTGGCGCCCTCCTATGGTTACCTTTCGTTACGTCATTGCTTTGCGAACAACAAGTTCGATGGTGTTTGTAATTAACATGGCGGAAGCTTGAAATCAAAGCGCTCTTGTACCAACACTTTCACCACCGTCGAAAATGAAGTTCTCACGTTCCTCTTATTTCCGTCCATGAGAACTCCTTTGCTGACGTCATAGGCAGCATTCGGCCAATCGTGGAAGGCCGACCACCGCGACGCTTTCGACCGCGCACGTCGCCAATAGACCTTTCCAAAAAAGAACTTGTGCCCGGTGCCATCTTTAGTGTTCAGGCGTATAGCGCGTGCTTTGCTCGCTTTCCGAAGCGACAAACACGCACGTGCTGGGCTGTGAAGATCACACGCTGGGCTGTGATTTTGTAAGCAGTAAAAAGGCCTCTAGCTAGATTGCTTGCCTTCATATGTTTTGGTTTGTTTTGCTCTGCACACACGTGTCTTTTTTTTTATTCATGTTACCTGTTTTCGGGACCCAGTAAGATGTCACAGCTATGCCCCAGAGTGGCTGACAGGGGAACGAGAGGAAAAAAATGTGCCGTAAAACACAGAAACAGGGACGTCGAGTGCTCAGTTGGGATAGTTTGTCGGATCCCGTTAAGCTGTGGCCGTGTATACATCGGCCGGACTGGCCAATGTGCCAATGACCGGGCACGTGAGCACGTACGTAGAATGAAATGTGACTACATCTTGAGAGCGCTTCGGGTTCCGGTGGAAAAACGCTGTTCTAAAGATCTCGTGGCGATGCTTTGTCTATACTCTGTTTCACCTTATGATGTACCGCAGGAAAGGCTACAAGCGCGAGCTCCTTGCTCTGGGGCACATCTCGGCGGCACAAGCTCTCGTGCGTTAAGAGTAGCTCCCAACGCTATGCGCTCGCGCTTCTAGCCTTGTGTGCGGTACAACATCAGTTGAAACGGTGTATAGTCACTTTGACTTTTTATCGCAGACAATGCTCTATGCAAATGACCCGGTCCGAGGCCTGGTTCACACCAGCGATGGCAAAATTACTTTTAAAAAAGTAATTAAATTACATTACTCATTACTTTTCTAAAAACTGCAAGAATGTAATTACATTACATTACAAATTACCGCGCACTAAAAATAATGACATTACATTACAATTACTTCTTAAAAGTAATGAAACTATACATCTTAAAACCTGAGACTGTGGTTGGAAAAGTTGAAGGTATTTAGGAGAGGCAACAAGAAAAAGAAGAGGCAAGGTCTCAAACTCAGCTAAAATCTTTATTGCGTTCGCGTCT
>JAZHYW010021157.1:0-23214 GCA_037355805.1 Ixodes ricinus | reverse complement strand
ACAAGGTACTGTAGGCTTTTCTTGAAAAATTCGCATTTTTCGCCCTTGACACGAACACCTTTCTGTGCAAGTGTTTGAAACACTACTTCGAGGTTTCTGAAGTGTTTTTCTAAGGCTCTTGTGACCAGAATATCGTCTAGGTAGCATACGACTCCTGAGTAGTCCTTTCAGCCTTTTGTCTATAATGCGCCATAGCTTGTGACGTCAGTGGCATCAGCGGCGGCCTTTAGCACTCAGTTGTGGTGCCACCTATGATTTCAGTTCAAATAGCTATTTTGCAAGCCGAAATACCACTAATAGCATGTCCTGACCTCTTGTAGCATTTGACCAAGATTTAAGTTTTATCCAACATAATCCCCATTTTAATAACACAATAATGTGTGTCGTGTTGCCAAAAAGGATCGCCTTAAATGGAGTGTAGCTTTTTGTTACACTGTATTATAAAAACACATGCGACCAGTACCGCCAAAAGCAGTGCTAGTGTGCGTAGCATGTGCGGTGATCCAGCGCAGTTCTTATAGGTTGAGCAAAATATACGTGTCTTTCTTATTCTGTGATGTTATAATGGTGTGAAAGCATTACACGTACTACTCTTTGTGTCCGGCTACTGCAAGTGGCGCGTGCTTAAGAAAAGCCGTGGAAAGGCGTAGCCACTGTCTAATGCAGAGTTATGAACCGGTTTGCACCGGTTCGCGCGTGTTGGAAACGGTAACCTAACCGATATTTCACATGCATGACTGAACCGGAACGAAGCCGGAACAAAGTAAAAAAGCTGCTGAACCCGAACCGAACCAGAATAGTAACCGGTTCGGCACCCAGTCATAGACGTCCTAAAGAGACGTCAAAACGAGTTCTTAATTAAGATTTCCTTAAGTCTAGATGTCCTTTGGATCTCCTTGGAACCCAGGTGTCGTACCTGGTGGTGGACGAGATGCACCAGAACCACCCGGAACTGCTCAAGGACCAGTACTGGAACGAGGTCATGCCTCCGGAGCTGCCTTACACGCTCGCCTCCAGGCAGTTCTACTGCTTCCCGCACCAGGGATCCACAGCCTGCATGATGTGAGCAGCTCCTTCCCTCCGACTAGCGGTGGTCCGATTTGCGGAAGACCCCGAATGCCCGACTCTCAAGGCTGGTTTAGAAAATTTGTGTTTGACTGTGATCGAATGCGCTGCGACGGCTTGTAGCCACTTACGAAGCGAGAACAGGCTGGCTCCATCTATCGGATAATAATAATAATCAATAATCAATAATAATATTTATTAGTACAGGAACAACCTAGTGGTAATAATAATGGCGCAGTAATCAAGAATCAAGAACACACACACTAGGTGTCCAGAAACGACCATGCGGTCTTAGTACTGGCACACCGAAACACGCACGCTACCGTTTATCTTAAAATTCTCACACAAGAGAGGAGACTAGAGGAGGAAGCTGCGTGCACGCGCGGTTGTGCAGAAGAAGCAAACACACGCAGTGCACAACAGCTGGCAGAGAGAGAGCGGAGAGAGTAACGCGACAGCTGTTTGAAGAGGCATATGAGATGCGCCACGTAGTGCGACGCCGACTACGACGCCGACGCCAAGGCCGCAGGACACTAGGCCCGAGCAAGAGCATGCTCCGCATCTAAAAACATAATTATAGCAAGACCAACAAATGCAGAAGGGTAACAAAGCATATGGAAACTCGGCAGGTGATTCGAAGGGAAGTTGCAGCGCGTAAGTAAATGCGACAGCAAGACTTCTGCAACGCACGCAGATTGTAACAAAGATAATAATGCATAATAATAATAATAATAATAATAATAATAATAATAATAATAATAATAATAATAATAATAATAATAATAATAATAATAATAATAATAATAATATTCATTAAAGGAAGACATAAACACAAAATTACTCTGGCCCGCAAACGTGACAGCTGTGCTTGTGGGCGTCCAGTCCACAACCGCAAGCGGCATCAAACAAAGGTAGGAAGTACTCTTGACAACAAAGCAAAATATTTAACATTATAAAAAAATATCAACAATGTACTTTCAAATATTATGCTTTAAGTCCCATTTCCGGTAATCGATTAAAACAGTATGGTACAGTTTTCCGAAACACGTTTTCCGTAATTTGTGAAGATTTTTGGTATCGAAAATATGTTTCATTGTACAAGAAGTTTTCCTGACGAGAAGGATATTTTCATGAACACTTCTAATAATGTTTGACTGCAATGGAATACAAAGAAAGCATTTGGCAAACCAGTGTTTAATGAATTCATTTGTTTTATTTGCTAGTAGATTATGCCATTTTGTATAATCTATTATAAGCTATATTATGAAGTATACTTTCACACTTATTTTTGTTATTGTTATAACACAGTTATAAAATATGACCCTCCTAGTATTTGATATTCCCTAGAACGCTATAACAGATGAGCTGCTCTACGTAGATGTTAAAAAAACAAAAAAAACAGATACTACTTCGCTGGCACTTAGCGACATACTCCTTATGAGCAAGCCAAGTTAGGTTCTCATCGAAACGAATGCCCAGGTATGTTGGCGTGTGACACAAATTCTGGGGAATTCAAGCACATTGTTCACGTATAGACGAATGAAGAAATAGAGGTAGGGAGAGTGCAGTTTGGTTAATGCGGGTCGCGGAAACTTATTTATTTGGTTTTAGACATTAACTCGCAGACATCATCATAAAATGCTGCAATAGCACTGGTTAAGCTATTTCGAGAAAACACCGATGCCGTGTCGTCTGCTTATCACACGCGGGGAAAGGTTTAGGCGTCCTATACCGTTGACAACAAAATGAAAAAAAGTAGGGGCCCCATTATAGATCCCCGAGGGACTACTGACTCGAATCCTTACCAGCTGACAACGATCAAACAAATAATTGGACAGGAATGCACTAAACGCACCTCGAAAAGTTACGGTTTCCAGTTCCCTTAAAAGCAATGTGTGATCGGTGGTGTCGAGTGCTTTTGTTAAGTCGAGAAAGAGAGTGAAAAGAAAAATTATTTCTATCTAGCAGAAGTTTTGTAAGTTGGGCGAGTTGGTATGATGACATGGTGAAGAGAACAGCGCACAAAAAACGAGGACAGAGAAAAGGAACATGTGTTGTGCATGTTCCTTTTCTCTGTCCTCGTATTTTTGTGCGCTCTTCTGTTCACCATATTTCTATCTATGTCCTGTTTCGTGTCATCCGGGAAATTTTCAAAAGATAACTTGTGCTTCCATTTTTTCTCAACCCATATCGGTAAGGCTGCAAAATAGCAGACTTGTCACAAAAAGAAGGCCACTCGAGCTACGAGCTTCTCCACGATTAGAGAGACAACGTAGAAGGGAAACGTAAGGGAGTCCTGGAGCACCCACGATCTGCGTAGACTTTACGCATCATTTGCTTTTCCCCCACGGGCTCGAACATTTTTTGGCAATGTTATAAGAGATCCTTCTTTGTAGACAGAAATCAATCTCGTAGATTGGATCTCGCATTTACAGCAGACGTCTAGTCTAGGTATAAACGGAGTGAAAAGGTTCCAAGCTACATGATAGATGGGGCCGGTGTGGCAGTGTCCTCTCGTCCGATTAGTTTAGACGCAGTTGCAAGGCAGTCCATCAACGGAAACGTGCGAACCATGTTTTAGTTATACGATTTGCAGAATCCCCCGGATGCCCGACTTCTAGAGAAGTTAGCGTTTCCCTGTAAAAATTGCGTTCACGGCAACAGTAAACATTAAGATGTTTAGCTCAAAAATTTTGGCCCGGTATAAACTTGTAATCGTCATCAATTTCAAAATATTCTTTACCGCGATACAGTAATGTCTCGTTCACCTCCGTTCCCGTAAAAAAATCGTCCATAATGTGAGTTTTCCATAATAACGAGGCAAAAATGCATGTATTTTCCCAGTTCGTCCCCGAAAGTGGTGTCCATATAGCGGGGTATCTATATCAACGGGGTCCATATTAATGAGACATGACTGTATTTGTGTCTGCCGTCCCGATACATTGTTGCTTTTGCGGTTTTTGCGTAATATAATTTTATCAAATTTTCCTATTGCTTACAGTGACATGTTCAAGGTACGCTTGTCTGGGATGTTCGGTTTTATGTCAATATGTTGTCACATAATATGATCTAGTATTTCCTGGTTTAATGCTGGCCTTTTTGAATGGTGATCACTTTTAAGTATTGTGTGTCCTTTTACTGGCATATAACTAATCCTGTTCTTTGTCATCGAAAGATTACGACTTACATGGTTTCATTTTTTATACTTTTACTTCGTTTATGCATGCATGATGTGGCCTTTTAGAGCTCAGCTCTTAGGCGCCCGTTTCCGGCTTGAGCTGCGTCGCCGTCGCCGCCGGCGTAACCGTGAGGTCACGTGACCCCGGTGACGTCACGTGACCCCTGTGACGTCACGTGAGTCCCGTGAGGTCACGTGACCCCCGTGAGTCACGTGACCCCCGTGAGGTCACGTGATCCCGGTGACGTCACGTGACCCCGTGAGGTCATGAGGGTTACGTGACCTCACGGTTACGGCGACGGCGACGACGCCCGGAGGGAGGAGTAGGAGGCAGGATGAGGAGGTGAGGAGGAGGGGTATACCCTCCCCTCAGTACCCTTCCTTTCTCCTTCTCAAGAGCTGCGCTCTAATTCGGCGTTACAGGGAGTTGTAAACGGCTTTCATTTTTTGTTACACCCCTATGTAATCTGTTCGTTTCTTTACATAAGAGCATTATTTAGCTGAGCTTCTACTGGTTGGTGAAACGTTTGGGCCATTTTCCCTGTCATTAAGTAAAAGGCGAATGGGATTGTGTTCATGTGTTTTGCAGCATTCCGCCCAACAAGGCAAGCTTCGTGTCACGCGACAAGTTGCCAGCCAACACCCCATTGCGGGGAGCCCAAAACGAGGTCAGAGCATTTTTCGCGATTGAAATTGGAAATTGCTCGTTCTTTCTTAATTTATCTCCCTGTAGATAACTCACGCGAATGACTTCATATCATCCCATCAAGCACGAATGATAGAACTAAACACGGCACGCGCCGATTAGATGTCAAAATCTGAAACAAGAGACACTCGATAAATTTCGAATGTATTTGATCTCACTACATTTCAGATATATAAAAACGTTAAGATGATCTTTAAGAACCCTCAAGGGATGCTTTAGCAGAGGCACAATTTGGTATCAGGGCGACCACGGAGCAATCTATGAAAGCAGTCAACTAGCTGCAGTTGCCATTTTGGTAAGTTGGCCTCCGGTGGTGCGAGGTGTCTGTAGGAATAGGTTTTTGAATCTCACGGTATATTTAAATGATATTCTTTTATTAGGAGAAGTTCTAATTTATCTGGTCGCGGAAATAACAGGTTGCACTGCGCTGCAGAAACGGTTACTGTTATAAGGGTGCACTTTTACAAGAATTATTTTGGAGAGCGGATGGACTTCTGAGGCGGTATGTTACCCAATATGTAGGCAGCCTATTTTGTTAAGCTGACTGCGAGGATAGTTTTCACTACCGCACTAGCTTGGTTCTAGATAAGTGTCCTTCTTCCAATCCGGAAGTGTGTGTGGTCATGATATAGTGCATACCCTCAATCACTCAAACTGGTGAGTGAGCTTGGTGTAGCTCGCCGGTCCT
Source organism: Ixodes ricinus (assembly GCA_037355805.1). Classification (NCBI taxonomy): domain Eukaryota; kingdom Metazoa; phylum Arthropoda; class Arachnida; order Ixodida; family Ixodidae; genus Ixodes; species Ixodes ricinus. The sequence goes on along the minus strand of JAZHYW010021157.1, from coordinate 17,577 downwards.
CGACCTTTGTACACAGTAGTGCTCCAAACGCGGCTTTTTTTTTCTTTTCTTTTGACAGTTCGCTAAGTATAAATTTTTGAATAATTGAATCAATTAAAAAAATGGAGTCGAACAACAAAAAGTAACATCAGTTCGTTTCTTTGAGTCTTATCTCGGAAAGCCTTCTTTTCAAACCAAATGTATTCAAAATAAAGGCTCTGATATAAAAACTCGACCTGAATATACCAATAAGAAAGTGTCTGCCCGAGCATCAGTGAGAACGCGCGAAGATGCAAATATTTGTTTAGAATAACCGACATCGTTCTTGCACATCCAATGACTTTTTGCTGCTTTTGTTTATTTACACCGTGATAAACCCGGTGGCTAAACCCGCATTTTTTCGCGAGAGCTGAAACGATGGGCGTGTATGATTACATAGAAACCTTCCCTCCTCCGCAGCCTTTTAATGGGGAACTGACCATATCTTTGCGAAATGGTCAGTTCCCCTTGAGCAAGAAACTTTTATGGCGTAAAACGTTATAAAGTGAAACAGTATAAAGAGCTAGTGGAACGTATCGCGCAGTAGGCCCGTCGTAAATGAAATTCAGTGACAGAATAATCGTCCCTAGGTGTTGGGGTAGGCGACCGCGTGGTACGGTGGAGTTTGTTTGCGGACCCGAACTTTGCGGTGAACAAAGAAGTATTCGCCTCTATATTCGTGGGACTAAATCGAACTATACTATGTCATTCAGATCAATCGGTAGGGTAAGGACCCGGTGTAGAAAAGGTGGTTACGAAATATAGCCATTGCTGCTTAGACCACCATCTTCGGCTGTGGCCGTAGCCGACCGGACATGATTAGGTTTAGGTGTTGGAAATGACCGATCTCAGTACGCGTTCAACGCCACCGCCATAAGTTTAGATCACAGGCGACTGCCGGCAGTGCTCAAGACAGCTCGTGCACTGCTCGCGCCGACCCGCAGCTATAGGTTTCTTCAAGTTCGGAAACACGTTCAATTGAGGCACCGCGGCAGCGGCGACGTAAGGAAACGAACTAGTGAGGTCGGTCTTTCAGAAACCGTCTAGAGCCTCGCGCTAATTCTACGCTGTTCAACAAAAACCTTGTGGTATCAGGGTCACAAAACGGGCTCTGGGTTACACGAGTAGTACTGCCTCACTTTGCAGTGACCAGCTGTACCTGTTAAAAGTGTGCGAGATGTTTTCGGGCCAATTTGTATTAGGTGAAACCTTGAGACACTTAATTCAAAACAAAGTCAACAACAGAAGTGCTCAGGCTAGCGCACTACACGTGGTGAGTGGAGCCTCGAAGTGGAGTTACGCTCCTGCATTAGTCTTATCTGCTTTCGTTGAGACAGTCTCAAATAAGGCATGGGCTCATCTGGACGCACTAGGATGTCGGACCCTTTTCTACCGGAATCGGCCGTCAGAACGTGTGATGCAGTGAATTAATAAAATGAATGGTTGATGTTTCAGATCTCTCGGAAATCTAAGAGGGCGTTGCGGCGAACGTCTCGAACGAGTGCCGACAGCACGGGGGCCTCCGGCACGGCGCAGAAACCCTGGGCAGGCATGTTCAGCCGCTTCCTCAGCCGTGATTCCTCTCGACAAGCAGGTGAGCATCTTCGGGACTCCTCCGTGAGGTTTGTGGTAAGTGGAGAGTTTGCAATTTCATTTTGAAAACTTCATAAACAAACTGGTTGCTCCAGCGCATGCGTGCGTTGAAGAATTGCGAGAAGGACAGCGGGGGTAGATGCTGAGCAAATTTTGTAGGCGATTAGAGACGATCGATGCAATCGCGTCCGCCCACATTGTAATGCAAATTCGGATTATAAACAAACTGATCCCGATCAAAAAATTGGAAACGTTCAAATGAAGGCACGCTAACCTTCTGCAAAATCTACAGCGCCCTCTGCTAAGGGCATCGAAAGAACTGACGGGAACATCCTGTATAGAATCGACTGTGCCGGGCGACAGAGGCAGCCTTGGACATGATGGTGGAAACGCAGGCGAGCGGGAAAGACGTCAGCATTTGGTTGGGGCTCCTGTCTTTATCGTTCAAACCATGGGAAATTATTCAAGAAGGTCCAACCTAAAAGTAATTGCATTACATTTTAATTCTTTCCCACCAGCAGTCCAGGAATGGAACAGTTTGCCCCGACACGTTATCCGCGCTAGCTCACTAACACAGTTCATGAATGATGTCGAAGAGCTCTTGATGTGAAAGTACCATGTCTCATCCACACGGTTCGTTTCATATATTTGTTACCCTCTGTATAACTTTGTTTTCTCTGTAGTGTGGTTATGCATCTATGTTTTTGCACCACCCTACAAACATCCTCCAATGAGGATTAGTAGTACGGATAAATAAATAAATAAACATGAGTTACAGTCGAATGCTGACGCCGTACTCGCGTCCAATCTCTGTTTCGCGGTGACCTCCGGTTAGTGTAACGTAGAAATTCGAGCACTACGGCCTCGCTATCGAGAAGTTTTTGCTACTGTCTCCTTTTCTCGCTCTCTTTTTTTCCTCGCTCTCGCTTTTTGCTACTGTCTCGTTTTCTCGCTCTCTACAGTGTCACGTGGTCGATGCTGCAGGAGCTTCACCGCGTCACGTCAAGTCTTTATTATAAAGTGGAGATTTGGGCCAGTTGGTTCATTGCAAACAAAAAGCGCCGAAGAAATACAGAGACACAGACGAAGGGAAACAGGACAAGGCGCCTTGTCCTGTTTCCCTTCGTCTGTGTCCCTGTATTTCTTCGGCGCTTTTTGTTTGCAAATCTTATGCTGGGAGAATTTGGACCGGGTGCGTGGACAGCAGACGGGCGCCGTTTGTAAGAAAAATGAGGTATCGTTTTTTTTCTTACTTTTAGTCAGGCAAGGTTGTTTTTGAAATTTTCATGCGATGCTTTCACCACTTTCGGGCACCTCTGTGGTAAATTGTAGCGCGATACGTTACCAAGCCGATTTACGCGGTCACTTTAAAGGCTTCATCCGGGTTCGTTGGCGCGCTGTATTATATAAAGGGAAAAACACAAATGTATGAAATTAGTACAAGCTTATATTTTCAAACAATTTAACTAAGAAAAAAAAACACTTCTTGATCATTTTGATAAACCCGGGGAGCGCAGTATCTCGTGCACGTATTATGCTTGCAATATGGTAAGTTATGCTTGATTACAATGAGCTTTGTGGTCTAGGATGAGTTGCACAAACAACAAACTTATGTACTAACCGAATTCATCAGTAAGATTAAGGCAAGATCAAATATATTCGGGAGTGGCGGAGCCTATGAAGAGTATGCTAAAGGGACACTGGAATAAGTTTTTTTTTCTGGAGATGCGCATAAATAAAAGAAGTTTATTACAAAAGATAATTAATTTTTTAAAAACAATATTTACGTTCTTAGAGCCAGTTTTGGAGCAGAAAGTGGAGGTCTCGCCCCGCAAAGCCCCGCCCGGTGCTTACAAGGTGCTTACATCTCTCACTGGCTGGAGAAATGGTAGACGTGTGGAAGGTTAATTGTAAATTAATATCTCCGTGCCGTGATAATATTTTAATCGACGATTTTTTATTTTTGAGAAATAGGTAATCTAGGTAGTGTCAATATTGTTTTCAAAAATATCCTGAGTTTGGTGATTCCACTTCAGGTTCAAACGATAAGAAACGTGGTAGCTGGTGTCTGTGGAGCTGCGTAGTGCTGAACAAGCATAGCTCATTGAGCTGGTCAATTTTTATGAGTGCGAGGTTGGAACGGCTGGACGTGGACAGCCTATGGTGCCTACATGTTTCCGCCGCTCCGCTGTTTAGGGTGGCGACAACGTTTGTGATACCTGTTGCCGACAAGCCAGTGTTGCCTACCTCGTTACCATGGCAACCTCCGCTGTATTCGTCGACCATTTTGTCACACTCGCCGGTCGTGCGCTCGCACCACGCCGCTAATCCTCGTTAGGGCTAGGGAGCGCTCACCGCATCTCGTTCCGACGGCGAGGTTTCGGCGTGCGATGCCGGTCTGTTGAGTTCCATTTTGTCGCGGGAACTCGCGTTTCGTTGAAAGCAGCGCACACTTACCACTCACAACTTCGAAATATGAAACACCCGAATAAAGAGAGCGACAGCCACGACGACCGCCATCCCGCTGAGCCTCCAACTCCTCTTATGAACGGAAACTGAAGTATCCTCACAGTGTTGCCGGTGTTTCGAGACTACAGAAACTCAATGTTGTGTACGTTTAGCGAAATAAGAAGTGAGAAAAAATGGCGGTGGGAGAGGATCTGGGAAAGGGTCACAAGAAGTTGGCGCCACGCCTAAAGCGGAGCGGAAACATGTAGGCACCAGGACAGCCTAGGGAGTTTCCTCTTTGAATTTGGAAAAGTGACTGCCGCCATCTATCGTCGTGTAAATCAGCCGAGACAGGGAAGGCAGCCGTCTCTATTGTCTTGGCGAATCCGGTATCTTGGTGCGTCGGGGGCAGCCCTCTCCTTCGGCGCATCGCGAAAGCGCTATGCGCGTGCGTTCTCTCGGACGGGGTGCTTCCTGAAGCTTGGGGAGGACTTGGCGACAAATGCGCGCTGTCTAATGCAAATGAGCGAAGTAGGATGCTTTCTTCGAGTAAAGTGCTTGGTTTCTGCCTCTTCCGAGGGTGCGTCAAGCGCCTTGTGTTCTTCGTGCTCTTAGATTGCGAGGAGCTCCTTGTGGTAGCTGAAAATCGTGAAGGGAGGAGGTTTATCGCACTCGCTAATCTATCTATCGGCTGATGTGCTCAGATGTGACGTCAAACGCTCGCTGCGCTTTCCGTTGGTGCGTTATGAACTGCCCCCTGACGTTGTGGGATCACGTGGGAAGCTGCGCTTCGTTGTTAGAAGCCAGCTGAAGCCAACTCCACCTGGAATAATCGAAGCCCCCGCATCGCATCCTAACGCTAACTCGGCTATTGGGCCCGACCTTCGACGCGTTGATTGAAGACAAGCCCCAGACGAACACTAACACAGCCCTCGTGCCCAATCTCAGGCCGCCATCGGTCTGCCTGTGAGGACGGTGCGGACGCATTCTGCTTAGTTTAGGGGGTGCTGGCTTAGCGAATCGCCGGTCGCCTCACATACTCTCTGCTCTCAAAGCAAAGGCGTCAGGCTGCGGATTGCATTGTCCGCGGTTTGATTCCTACTTAGCCGCTCGACGAATCCTGTTTGCTACAATTAATTGCGGCTAATTATAGGCAGCGACGAATAATTATGTCCAAGAATGTCTTCTCTTCGGGTACTTAGGTATCAGCTACTAACGATTGTGCGTGCTTCATCTCTTACTAGCTTCATCGTCACACTCGCGCCTGACACGTTTCGCATAAGTTGAAATTCATGACCACATTATGTGTTTTAAAATAACTATATACATAGAATAACATTTGTGATGCATTGTATCACAGACAATAAAGTGCGTCATTTGCTCGCTGCACCTATCGGAAGATGGCGCCACGCGTCACAACTATCGCGAACTCGGTCGTCTGCAAACCCGTCTCGCCGTTTACCCTGGCGGGCTTGTTTGTCTCAGTTTACACAGAAATTAGGCTATGCTTTAAAACTTCAGCTAAAATCCACCACTTCGATGCACATTCGGTAAAAGTTACAGCTTTCTATGGGCATACACCGATTTTTCCAGCTCGTTTTACAGCGTACGTAAGATCCGCCACCTTACATTTTCCCTAGGCGTTTATCTCTCTAAATCGTTTCCTTATGTGGAAATTTTTCGTGTTGTTTTCGATGATGCAGGCAGTCCAGCGGCGTCCATGCAGAGTGGCGTTATCAAGGTGGTCAGTCGAAACCCATCGGTTTCGACCAGCATGTCCCGCGGAAGCAACGTCTCGCCCTCCAAGGTCACCCCGTCGTTTCCCGACGGACCGGCAAGTGCACTCCAACATTCACTTACTAACCATTGCAGGTGCATCGGACCTTGCTTGCACTTAGTTGGGTGGTTGGTCGCCACCGTAGCACAAGGACATGGAAGAGCGTATAGCAGCAACGGAATGTCAGCGTCGTAGCAAAGTGCCGCGTCGTAGCCAAAGTCTGTCAGCCATGCCTCTCTTCGTGAGCTACCGCCTACGACAACTGTTCCCGTGAGACCTGTCTGTGCAGGCTCAGACAGGCGGCCGACGGCTCTGAGACCGTCGGGCCGTTTCCGGCAGGAACGACAGGCGGCGACGGTACCGGACAGATTCATGACTCGTTTCGCAGCGTTGAAATGGAAGAAGGTTGCGGGGTTCCGTTCTTAACACCATGCAGTCATCGACCGCGTTCTTGCTTCCCCTAGCCCTCCGCAACGAAAAGCCGCTTCCGCGCTTGCACGCCGAGGCGTTAATGCGTACGCCCCTCCGTACGGGGCTAGCGATAGGGCAGGAACTGTGTATCGCTAATATCGCACCTTCGTTGCGTTTGGCGGAATGTCCTAGCCAGGCGATATTTTGAGCCGACGCTGTGCTTATGGCAAGCTGCAACGAAGTTCATCCGCGCGATGTTTTTGCATGTGAATTTAGAAACGCGGAAGAAAAAATAACTCTGTCCCGAGAATCAGAGACAAGCACGACTGTGAGTATAAGGCAAACGTGGTACAACATGCATGCTCTTCAATTGCCTATTCGACTTTTATTGATTTTATATATACATTTTTTTCGGTATGTAGTTCTCATAATTTTAGAGCGTAGCTCTTAGGCGCCCGTTTCCGGCTTGAGCGGAAACGGGCGTAACCGCGCGTTGCATTATAGGATGTTTCCAATAATGACGTCACACGCGACGTCATGTGACGTCACGACTCACGAGTGACGTCACTCGTAACCGCGCGTTGCATTATGGGACTTTTCCTATATTGACGTCACGCGTATGACGTCACGAGGGTAACGAGTGACGTCATGAAGGTCACTCATGAAGATCACGACCTTCACAGTGTAGGTCATGTGAAGATAACGACCTTCACGTGACCTTCATTCGTGAAGGTCACGATCTTCACGAGGCCTTCACGAGTGACGTCACGAGGGACGACTAGGGTCACGAGCGACGTCACGAAGGTCGCAATGACGTCATGAGGGAGGAGGAGGAGGAGGGAGGAGAAGGAGAGGAGGAGGATAGAGGAGGGAGGGAGAGAGGAGGAGGAGAGGAGAAGGAGAGGAGGAGGAGGGAGGAGGGGCATACCCTCCTATCCGTACCCTTCCCTCCTCCCCCTCAAGAGCTGCACTCTTGTAATTCGGCATTACAGGGAGTTGTAAACATCTTTAATTTTTTTGACGATCAAAATCTTCGATCAATAAACTAAAAAAGAATTAGAAGAGCCAGCGGTTCTTTTATTGTAGCCATTCCTATCAAACAGCGGCCGTGTAGTAGTAGAACAAGACATTCACAACAAAACAGCCGTGACAGCAGTTTGATGAAATATTTTGTGCACTGACCCCTCTTGTGTTTACTAACACAAGGCGCCTCTTGCCTTAAAATCGGCGTCCAATTTATGTTTCGGCAGGCCTTCCCAGCTTGTTCCTGCCATAATTACAAAACTCTGAAAAAAAAATATGGCCTAAGAAAACTAACAGCAGCATTTGGTGGTCATCTGAATTCCCATTTGCTCTTCGAAGAGAACATCTGCTCTGAGCAAGGTACATTGTGCAAAAGCTGGGGACTAACCGAAAGGCGTGCGCGAGCAGATACAACCATTAGTCTTGCTCACAAGGGTGCATCTGCATCTTCTAGTTCCTGAAGGCGAGCGAAATGCTCGCCATGAAGACATTCGACATTTCGCTCGTCTTCGGGACATGCGCGAGTCAACCCAGCATGGCTAAAAGGGATCAAACTAGGACGAAACAGGTTTAGTTTTTAATGTGCAACCATCGTTCAGACGTTACATGCAACACTGACTTTTGTGCGGTTTGTTAATGCGAGTTAACAACTCTGTTGACTTCAAGGCAATCCGACTGTCTTGTCGACAATGATCTCTTGACGTCTCACAAACCTTATGGACTATAATGTAGGGATTGTCTGTCCTTGCTTCAACTGAAAGTTTTCGGGGACGCAGAAACATAGCCTCGCAGTAAAAGTGGTCTATAAAATTATATCCTCCTCCCCTTTCGTGGAGAACATTTATATAGGTAGCGCTGACTAACTAAAAGTCATAGCCGCTTCTGCTTCTGTTTTATGCGTTTCGCCAACATGCTTGCACAACGCTGTCACTTCGTGAATCTTGCGTCATAAAATAGCGGCGGCTTCGGGGCAGGTGTTGAGTGAATTATTTACACTCAGTAGGCATAGAGTAGCAACGGACTCGGGCAGTTAATATGTGGTGTGCCGATCCCCCTCTATAAGTGCTCGTGCACTTCTCGGCAATGAGGCTCCTATTTCTACGGGGTGAGTCACATGGGCCCAACGAACTTTGTAGGAAATGGCGCAAATGAGTTTAGCATGCTAGGACGCTGCAATATACCACGTAGGTGTAGCTACGTTGCGCATTTGGTGCATGAAGAGATCGACTAAGAAACTTGCCTCAGTCACATTTTACAAATGAAATTATCACTTTCTATACATACCTTGTTATATCACACCTTAAAAAAAGTTGCTGTAGGCAATTTAAAGGAGAGAATCCTCCCTTTGCTCTCGTTTGCCGGTAACAAATTTGTCTATAGTCTATTGCAGGCTCAGAATAGCAAGACAAGCTCATCCCACAAATCCTCCCCTTGTTTTCATTTTAGCATAGCAAACGCTGAAGAGCTGAAGACCACCAGTCAAGGCGAGCGGAGAGGCTTATGAGAGGGGCTTGTCTCGATATGCTAAACTTAAAACAAGCTACAGTAACATCTTTGTCTCAGTTATTACCCTAATAAAGCCACCAAAAGCTACTCGTTCTAAATATTCCCGTTGAATTCCCAATATTTTGTGCACGTCCTTACGACTGACTCGAGTATTATATTATGATTTATAATAAATTAAAAAAAGAATTCGTGCGATCACGATCGTTTTTATGCCTGCCCACCCCGTTAATTAAAGTATATCCCGAAACTACTCTATAATTTTTTAAACGTGTAAAATAACGAATAATACGTGTTCTTGTGTTTGTTGTTCATTATCGATTTTCTCTACGCCATACCTGCACGGGCCTACACGGAAGTTCAGCAGTATATTCTAAAACTGAACTGGACGCTCAGTGAATAACACTTATGTTGTGTGTGTGCACTCTTTGACTCCTAGCTTGAACAAAGTGGATAACGCACTGCAACACATCTCTGTTTAAATTCCACTTCGTTTCTAGGAAGAGATCTTCCACCTCTCAGACCTGTCCCTGGCGGAACCGAAGATGCACACGCCGACGGTGTCCGAGGTGCTACGAGGCTGCTCACGAAGCTCGACAGGCACTTCGCGGACGAAATCCACTTCCCCACAGGTTGGTACTAGATGGCTTTCAAAAGCCTGCTTCACACACTGGCGTTTGCTTGTGCCGAGTGCGTTGTGATCTCTTGTAATTGGTTAAAGAGTGTAGGTATTCCCTTGCTGCTACCCGCCTCGGTGAATGGCATAAAGCACTGGTTGAACAACACGCAGTCATTTATTTCGTTATCGCCCGCGCCGCGATTCCCTACCCCCGTGCATGCACTGCGACGGCCTTTTATCAGGGGCGAAGCGCCGCTCGCGTCTCGCTGCTGAAATGACCACTGACGATTGGGCATGCGGGCAACCTAGCTGGTCCAACGTTTTGGATCTCAAAGTTGCCCACAAATCTCCCCCTTCAAAAACAAACAAACAAATAGAGGCCGTCTTAGGAGGTCTTGGAAGTCCTTCCTTCTACGTCAGCGAGGTTGTTCGCAGATGGGCGAGCGCGGGTCCGACGTCGGTACTTCCGAACTACCGATGCTGCTGTGGCGGGTCTGATGATGAGAGCTGCGTCACCGCCCCTACGTCCCTGGCACGAGGATCTAGAAATTAAAAACAAAATGAGGCCATGGCGCGGCAGGAACAAACGGCCGCGCCCAAGAACGACGCCTGCCCAACTGCGGATACGGGCACACGGCTACTTTTTCTTATTTCCGCTGAGTGGTGTACCCAGTTCAAATACGGCTTAGAACTATTTTGACGTTTATAGCCTATGAAATACGCCTTAGTTTTTTGCGCAATGCAATCCTAGTCGAAGAACAAAATTGAATAGAAACAAGCAGCGTCATTCACCCCTTCAACTCGCAGTCAGAACAAGCAGTCACGTGGTCAGAAGTCGATTATATGGTTGTAGTCGGTTGGTTGCGCCCAAATTAATGTTGAAGAGATAGGAAATCAATCTACGTTAATTATCCAGTTTGAAACATCGCAAAAATGTATTGGGCCGTTCGCTAGAAACGTTTAAGGGATTCAACTGCTCGTCACTCAATGGGCAAATTTCGCTACACAAACCTGAGTTTCAGGAATGCACGATAGTATTCATTCTTTTGGGGGTTACTTATGATAACGTAATGAAGGTTGTACGGCCCTTGGAATTTTCTTTTAGAGCGCTGGAGATTTTTAATAAAATCCAGAAATACGACCGTTTTGACTGTTTTTAGCGCGTTTTGAGGCATTTTTGAAAATACAATTATTTAGAAGACAAACGTGACAAAACGCTTGGCCGTACGTACTAGGGGTGCCTCTAATCTTAATTGTAAGACCATGACGAGAAAGCAAAATATTGTTGTATTTGCGTATTTGTGTAAATAAAATCACCCTGTTAATTTTATTTCCAACTTGTTAAACGAGATGGCGACACTAGTACTAGATGCCTCAAACCGGAGATTTTCTTGCTGTTGTTGTTTTTCTCTCGAGCTCGAATTCGACCGCGATGTCTCGTTGCTCGTGGATCGGTAGCACGTGTAGCGAAAGCTCACGCTGTAAAGCTCACTGATCGTGGATTCAATCGAGCGCCTCTGCCCGTTTCAATCTGGATGAGCATCGTACCGGCGTGCTGTCATGTATCACTATTGTGTGATGCACGTTAAAGTCGTCAAACAAGCAGCGGTATACTGCACTGTCTTTCTTCTCCAACGAAGACACCAGATGCCCACAGAGCTGACTAACTTCCCGCTCTATAAACATAGACACAACAGAATTACAATTGATGGCTCCGTTGGTCGGCACTTTTTGAACATTGCAAAAAAGTGTAACTAGTAATCAGCAGACTCCTAGCGAAAGGCCTGATAAGGCTCTGAAAGCGAAACTTTTGTTGATTCTATTTTTTTTGTGTGTGTGTGCTATGTTAACGCGCGTGGTCAAACGCTATCATACGCTACAAGCGTGGCTCGTAAGCTTCCTAAGATCGTGCAGGGTTGAACAGAGATATCCTACTATGTGGGGTACCCCAATGTCCATCTGCTTAGGGTGATGCCGCCCTTTGTAGTACCCGATGCCGACAGCACGCGCTCATGGGTAAAATACAAATAAATCGACGAAAACAAAATGTCGCCATAGCACAGTCAGCGCCACAAACGCGTGCCGGGACACGCTCTTTCACGCGCTTCTGAACAAAAAAAGAAAAAGAAAAGTGTGGGACAAAATGGCCAGATGTCTCCACCCTAAGCAAAGCGCACATGAAGGCAACCTACTAATATGTATTTGGAAAAAAAAATAGTTGAATGAGTTGCAAAGAAGGCTAAAATACTTATTCCGAACAACATTTATTTTGTGAAACATTATTTCAGATATTTTCATTCTCTATCGACCTTGTTTGGTAACTAGTAGATATGAAAAAAAGAAGCCTGATTTCTATTATTTTGAACAATTACAATGTATTTTCTTAGCCAACAAACAGGTGCTTACTCTGAGATGCAAATTGAATTTTGACTTAGCGGTTTGGCGCCCGAAACAACTTTTTTTGTAAATTTAACACTTCCCGTTTTGCAGATTACTAAGAAAAGCAAACGGGCCATCAAGGGGTAGAAAATATGTTTCTACCAAAAGTGGGGCGTACGTTTTTTTTTTCTTTTTATTCACATTTTTAATTTTTTGGGCAAAATCAAGGGAACCTTTAAATAACTTTAGTGTCTTCATAAATAACCTCGGGAGTTCACTATGCTATTGTCCGTTATGAACACCTCTTTCAACAGTGATCCTACTATGTCACGGTGGAATGAAGCGGTGCTACCTTACCACCTTACCTGTCTGGAAGCAAATTGGGGTGTGTGTATGTTTATACAGCCTAGAACATAGTCTGCCTCAACGGGCGACTTGTCTCCCAGCTGTAGATGAGCAATTTAGCCTGTGCAGTGCAACCGGTAGCCTGGTGTCTTTAACGTGCATCACGCAGTAGTGATACACGACCGCACGCCGGTACAATGCTCATCCAGATTGAAATGGGCAGGGGTGGGGATTGAACCCAGGATCCCTGGGTTATAGCAGCGCGAGCTTTCGCTCCAGACGCAGCCGATGCTACAAGCGCGAGCTCCGCGGGCTTTCAGCGTCCCTGCCAAGCACGTGCGCTCGTGCAGTGCAAGCACTGTTCAGGGTCACATGCTCGCGCTTGTAGCATCGGCTGCGTCTGGACCCAAGCTGAAACGAAGTATAGCCCACTCGGCCCCCGATCTTTTTTTTTTTTCGTTACTGCACTCGGCCACCGATCCCCCTTTATCTGTCTGGACGTCTGGACTAAAGCCCTTCGATGTGTCTGCGTTTGTCTTGCAAGTAGCGTCAAATTCGTCAGTGCACGAGGCCCGTGTCTCGAGCGGCCCTCGGAAGCAGTTGTCGGCGCAGTACTGAAATGAACGGCCCTTCGAAGCGAATGGCAGCGGAGCACCCGCTCCTTGCACGTGTCTTGCGCGTTTCGACAACAATGGTTGGCGGTACTTGTAAGCGTGAATTTTATCAAAAAAATTGAGTCTGCACTTGCCGGCAGTGCCTTTAACTTTTGGAATTTACGAGGATAGCTCGAGTGCAACTGCGACATGGCTTTGTGTATTTCAGTGGTTCTTTTTCGCCGACACGCAGACTGACGTAAAGTGTTCTTTCTTGCCTTACCTAACGGTGGCCTTACCCGTTGCCAATGTTGTCAGCTGATGTGCACTTGGCACGCGATTGTGGACGCGTAGTAGAGCCGCGCCACTTGCTTGGACAGAGAACTCCTTGGTACAATTCACGGGTGGGAAGCGGTTGCTTCTTGTTCCTTTTTACTCGCCGCGCAAAAGTGTGGACCTTGCCTTGCAGAAGTCTGGACCTCGCCACTGAATGAGCTATGCTTAGGCTCATTGTTCTGTTCCCCGATATTGCAGTGGGCGCCGCCATCTTGATGCTTGTACAGAGCAGACACAACTGCCGATCGTCATGATTCAAAAATGCGACTTTCTCAGCATTCGATTCGGTGTAAGGAAGCTCGTGTAATATTACTTTGCTCTGTCGCGAAGTGTTTTAATATTTGTGCAGGACGTAAAAGCTTTTCCTGTGATTTTAGATAAATGTTCAGATGACTGGCACTGGCAACCATGATTTTTAGCCACAATATGAACAAGTGTCGTTTCCTCTGAAACGTAGCTTATTAAGTGGCAGTAGGGAAGATCATGGCGGAACAGCGCAGCACTGAGCTAGATTTCAGACGCCATGTTCTTCCTAGTGCCACTTAGAGCCACTAAATGAGCTGCGCTTAGAGAATCGGCACTCTGTTCCACGACATTGTTGTGGGCGCCGCCATTTTGGTGCTTGTGCAGAGCAGACGCAACTGCCGATCTTCATGAATCCAAAGTGCTACTTCCTCGGCATTAGATTCGGTGTAAGGAAGCTCCTGTAATATTTCTATGCTCTGTCGCGAACTGTTCAAGCATTTGTGAAGGACGGAAAAGCGTCTCCTGTAATTTCAGATAAATCTTCAGATAACTGGCGACCTTGATTTTAAGCCACAATATGGCCAAGTGTCGTTACTCTGAAGCGTAGCTTATTTAGTGGCACTAGTGCCACTAAATAAGCTACGCTTGAGAGTAACGACACTTGTTCATATTGTGGCTTAAAATCATGGTTTCCAGGTATCTGAAGATTTATCTGAAATCACAGGAAATGCTTTTCCGCTCCCCCTCAAATGCTTAAAGAGTTCGCGACATAGTAAAGCAATATAATATGCGCTTCCTAACATCGAATAAAATGCTGAGAAAGTCGCACTTAGAATCATGACGATCGGCAGTAGCGTCTGCTCTGTACAAGCACCAAAATGGCGGAGCCCACAACAATGTTGGAGAACAGAGTGACGATACTTTAAGCGCGGCTCATTTAGTGGCTCTAGTTCTTCCCAGAAGTAGCGCGCGGCACGTGTCTTGAGCATTTCCACAAAAATGAATGACGCCACTTTTCCCAAGTGCTTTACTCCACACATCCTGGGAGCGCACAATTTTTTTTGTTTTCTAGCTTTAATTGAGCTCTAAAAATAAACAATTTTTTTTAAACAACGTTTGCGTGTTAATAGTGGTGGTCCAAACGGCCGCAACGCCCCACCCGGTGCTTTCAATAATTTCGAACGTGGTTGCAACTTCGAATCCATTCGCAAATCAGAGCTTATTCTACGTTTTGTAAGCCGCTATAATCTACGTATGTACTGGCTCGTATCTCGCGCCGCCTGTTGGCCGCTTCCGGCAGCGGCCGACGCAGAGCGAAGAAGATCTAAGCTTGAGATCGGCGGCGAACAGCCCGTGGCCCGAGTCCACCTCGAGCGCCCGACCTGCATGCGCAGCTGCGAGCATGCAACTCGTTTGTTCCGGAAAAATTCTGCGCCATCTATGAGGAAAAGGGTACAAATAAATAGCGGTTGAATCCCCCTTTACCAATATTGAAACAGTCTCAGCAGAGCGTCAGTCTCAGCGAGATAAGTCAAGTTTGCTCGAAACGAAGTAAGACATTCTAAGACCGAAACTAAAATTCTGACTGAATTCAGGGCTTAAATCGTGAGACACTCTCGGAGCTGGGTTATTGTCGGTCTTAGACGAAACAAAAAGGCCGACCTGGGCACTATGCACTGGGGATGCTCTTCGTTCCTTGTTTTCTCTTCCGTTTCCACCCTTTGGACGTAATTGACGAGAAAGGCCTATAGAAGCCCTCCTGAACATAATGCCATCACGGTCAAGCTGACATCGTCATTGTATATACCAGGGTGTCGAACCGAACCCGAACCCGAACCGAAAACCGGATCAAAACCGTAATTTTTGACTGAACCGGAACAAAACCGAAACCGAAATCGAACGCTTCATATTGAACCCGAACCGGAACGAAACCATAATTTGATATGGCGGTTACCGGTTCAACGAAAACGGTTCAGGGCCAATTGTGTCAATAATTGGTCTAAATGAGAAAAGTTGCTGGCGTATATTTTTCTTAGGTTGCCAAGACTAATCCTACATACTGTGAGATATCTTTACATTTCGTTTTAATTGCACACGTAATAACAAATACACCATCGTCTGGAGAGCTTCAACTTTCCTTTGTTTCTTGGATTGACCCTGGCGGCGCGGTTGCGGCGGCGGCGATTTCAAAGCACCGGTCGAAATGTCCAAGAGTTGGAGCGAATTGCGCCACTCTAGGCACGGAGGCCTACGCGTCAGCGAATGTTTGACCTCCAGATGGACCGCAGTGGCAGTCAATGGGCCATTTAGCCAACCGAGCACCGAAAGCGCACCACGTGGCCTTCCGTTTCAGGGCAGCGACACCCTAAACGAAGGGGGGACAAGTACCTCGCTGCATGGGCAGTATAGTTTTTAGGGTCGCCTGTAATGCATTTCAATGAAAAACCATTTTTTCTTCAAAGTGCTCAAAATGTTACCTTACAAAAAAAAAAAAAATGTTGGAGGCAACTTTAGTCGGCAATGATTTGCTGACTAACAAGAAAAGAAAATGTGTCTGTTTATTTTTTTCTTTGTAGGTTTGTCAGACTAGCAAGGCCAGCATGTCGCCTGTTCAACCATTTTCTCACTTTTGTTTCAAGACCTCTTTCATCGTCTTCAACTGAGCATTTGAGTGCAAGAATTCGGCCGCCAGGGCGTAGCGTCCACTGTGCATTGCCGCGGCCGATTCCGCTTCGGCGGCAGCCGATTAGTCAGTAAGTGGGAACTTCAGAGATGGCGTGTAATGACATTACTGTAATGAAATTACAGTAATTAAATTACTTTTTGTGGTAATGAGTAATGTAATGAATTACTTTTCTAGGCTGGTAATTTAGTAATGTAATGAATTACTTTCAGGCAGTAATTTCGAAAAAATACTCATTACTTTTGAAATTACTTTTGTTCCAAATTAAAAAAGTTCGTTTGCAAGCTTAAAAAAAGAAACAAATTAATTTGCATGGTGGAATGTTGTGAAAGAGACATCAGAGAAAATAAACGACGGCCACATGACTGCAAAGCCTGGTACGAAGAACTGGACAGGCGGACAAAGGCGGGCTGGAAAGGCGAAGGAGAATAGCTTACGTATAAGCTTCGCTGGAAGGCCACGGCTTACGAACTCCAGGCAAGACAGATTCACGGCGTCACGTTATCACGACGATACTGTACTTCGTTCATCCCTAAGCTGACAGTGCGCTGGGAGCTGCGAGCTAACCAGAACCAATCAAACACCTTCCTTTAATCACCTGGCCCGTCCCTTTCCCTGCGCGTGGGTATGAACGAGAGTGAGGTTACGTGTCGAAAAAAAGACGTGTGACTTTTCCAACAAGCAAGTAGCTTCCACCGCACTGTCAGCTTGGGGATGAGCGGCTTATAGGCTAGAAGGCGAAGGACACATGACCAGTGAGGTCAACACATTTTAAAACCTGAGAGGGCAGGACAAACAGATCCCCAGCCTTCTTGTTCTTTCGCTAAGTAAGGTCAAACCGTAAGCTTCGACCATTGTGAACAACGAACGACCGGAATAAATAGTTAATTCCAAATGCCTTGTCAAGCCCCAAAACGTTTTGTGCGTCCTCGAGCAAAGCAAGTGTCGCTCGCGGTATGCCTCGCCGCCTTTCCTTGGGAAGTTTATTCGGAAATAAGCATATACAAGCACTATCGATCGCCACCCGTTTGTTGGGAAAGTACTCAATTTAGGAAGCTCGCGACATTACATTCCTAAACTGGCGACGCTTCTGCTTAGCAATTATCGAGCCACTTTGCATGACAATTAATGCGCGAAAATTTGGGAACAATACTCTTAAAGAGGAATTAGCGGAAATACACCAACTAGTGCACTTGGGAGGATAGGATTATACTGCGTCCGAGGCTGAAGGGAAACGTTTCACGTGACGACTCCTGGTAAGAACGATCTCCCATGGCCCGACTTAACGACTGACATGGACTATAACTTCTTTTAAATCAGAAAGCCGGGAACATATCACCCCTTTAGTAAGGTCCTTCACCGTTGAATGAACAGCGAAACCGGTGAGTCGACTGTCTCTGAGTCACATCTAAAAAAACAATTCATGATGATTAACACTTATTTAGTGTGCGCCAGCAAAACGACGGTTTAGTATGTTCCACTTTGAGGCGCATAAGGCTGTTGCTATGTAAACAGGAAGGTCTGAGTTTTGGTACATATACGGTAAATAAAATGAGCACGGATTACTGCCTCAAGGTATTCAAAAGTAATGTCAAAGTAATTA